>CAEMYA010002118.1:187095-210520 GCA_903131615.1 Diplodus sargus
AGATGTGGTACAACTAGAATGTTTTACAAAACATAGTGTTGTAAGGGAACTATTGGAAGACATTTAGGCCATGGATCCTGTCTCCTGTTGGCATTTGGCCACATCACTCCTCCACATCACAGGCAATGTCCTCCCTTGCCAAGCAACGGGGGAAATATCGCTTTGCATGCCGTATCCAACCCTGTATGGACCTCACCTCAATGTCGCCGCATGTCTCTTCCATGGCTTGTAGAAGAGGCATGCGGGCATCTGGCTGATGGTCATAAAATTTCCAGCACCATGCTGAAAAGAGCATGGTGCCGCGTAGCTGCGCAGGTAGCCAAGGGGTTAAAGAGCATGCCCTGTACGCAGTGGACCCTGGTTTCAAATCCAGCCAGAGGACCTTTACTGCATGTCACACCCCCTCTCTCTCCCCTTTCCTGTCTATCCACTGTCAAATAAAGCTGATATGCCTCAAAAAAGTCTTTTAAAAAATGGGGTGTATGGTGGCAAGTTGAGTGCAATAAATCTATTATGGTTGATGAACCAGTCCCGGATCAGAGCAGCCCGATGGAAACTGATATTATCCCAGATGACAACAAACTGGCCCGTCCTGGACTACTGTGTCATGAAGTGTGTCCAGAAAGCGAATTAATGAGGACTGTGTTGTAGGGACCGAGGATGGAGTGGTGATGCAGTGTCACTGTTGCCTGCTCCCCTTCTTCGTCCTCTTCCTCGTCCTGCTGCTGCTCTCACTCTCCCTCTTCCTCTTTCTGCCTCCACGTTTCCAAAGTTGGCACAAAGAAGCTGAGCTCACATCAGGTGTATTTGTAGTGCTATAGCTTAGACTGATTGGTCTACAATTAGATTTTAAATGTTTTCATGTGTGTGAGTCTGTGTGCTTTTCGAATTTTTGTTGTGTTTTGTATTTTGAATAGATGTGTTTTCCCAATGACTGCATGAGCTTTCCTTTTTGAACAATGTGTCTTATGTAAAAAACAGAGTGTAGTGTTTTGCAAGAAGTGTGTTGGAGAATTTCAAACACAGTGCAAAGCATATATTGTGTTTGCAGGATTGGTGCTTTTGTTTAGTGCATGGTCATCAAAGTTAGAGGTTGTGATGCTTTGGGCATAGCAACCACTTTTAGTGTTTAAGCGTTAGGCAAAAACTGTAATATAGGTCAGCATAAAATTGCAACCAAACACCAAAATTGCAAAAGCACTGAGGTCATTTTTTCTGAGAGCACTCAACACTGAATCTTCTTCACTCTGACTAGGAAATTGTTAATCAATCACAGTTTGACAGTACCAGTGTTTATCTAAATGATGGAAAAATAAATTCTTACTTTTCCATTAGTTGACAGACATAAACCCTTTGAAAAGTGGGGATTTGAATGACTCTCGACCTGGCATTCAAAAGTAATCCTGTGCTGCTCAACACTGAACTTTCTCTCATACCTAAAAAAATATTATGTGATCTGGGAATATGAATTAATAAGCTGTTGAATTTGAATTCTTCTCACACAAAACCATGTTTTTTATGAGCACTTTTGTAAATCACAAGTTCTGCATCTTACCTCTGCACTATTAGACATTATGAATTCATATCATTCTCAGTTCCTTTGTAGTCATCTGTCTTCATCAAGCCATTTCACCAGCCTCACACAAGTAGCACACTGCCACCTAGTGTTGTTTGTGCGGCTCTATTGCTGTGTCCCAATCTGTGGTGCCCGGCGCCATGAACAAATATCACATTGAACCCCATCACCACAGGCGATGTGAACCCTGCACAACTGCTGTAACTACATCTCCAGGACCTAATCGACCCATTCAAAGATTTACATAACTCTACCTTTGCAACTTGTCTGCTGCAGTCTAATACTTACAGTATGGTGTTTACTGCCAGTGAGCTGTTAAAATATAACACTGTGCAGACATACATGCAGCAGTCTGCATACAGTAAAATTCACTATTTGATGCAAGACTAACACACTTGATAACAAATGTGCTAAAGCCCATCTTTTACAGTCTTTTTTGTTGTGAAAGATATGTTCATAACTGTGTGAACACATGGTAGCATACATGAAACCAGAACAAACAAACAAAAAATAAAACAATAAATGTCAGTAACTTAGTGTGAATAAGAACAAAAGACCCCTTAAAAACACTTTATTTTCGGTCAAATAACAGCTAGTTTTTGTTTTGTGTTCAACAAGCTGCTCCAACAAATTTCCCCTCATGGGATTAGTGAAGTCTTTATCTGTAGATGTCATGTAATGTTCATAATAAGGTCTGCACTGAGGCATTCAGCTATTATTTTAGCATTGGTTGTAACTTAACATTTGTTTCCGATTGCTAAAACACAATTTTGCAAACTAGGCTGGTTTTATCAAAATACTAACACAATTCACCAAAACACATACCCAAACTGCAAAATACCTCATATATCCTGCAAAATGAAGCACTGCAACCAAAATCAAACTTTTGCAACAGATGGCACACACTTCATTACAAATTTTTGCCTAACCAACTACACACTGTTGGGCAAAATGAAAAGCACTCTCATCTTTAGTCTGCTTTGCCATAATACTAACATAGTTCAAACTGTAGAGATTTCTTCAGATTGTTCACATGCACATAAATATTTGCAGATACACACACGTGCTATTGAAATATTTGTATTTTTATTTTTCACCAAACAAGTCAGTGTAACATATGCACAGCAGATATATTTACATTAGAATGAAAAAAAATATGCTCACAAAACAGTAAACTGAAAAATAAAATTGCAGAAAGAAAATCCGACAGTGCGTGAGGCTTCACTCTTTGTCCAGCCTCGCAGTGTCAGCCCATGGTTGATGACATGATCAACTAAGGTTGCTCTGATTTCATTTAAAAGCTGTTGTCTTCTTTGATCTCCTCTACCAGCTCTACCTCTCACTCCTCCTCCCCGTCTCATTCTCCCCCTCCCTCTTCCTCTTCCTCTCTCTGCAATGTCTTCCATTGTTGTTGGGGAAAAAAAGATGCTCACCTGTGGTCATATCATGCTTACTTTCTGATTGAAGTGCTAACAAATACGGTAACAATTGTTTGGCCAGGTGGCACATCTGTGACACAAAACCTTATAAAATGTCTCCATGGCACTGAGCTGTATGTAAGGATCCGAAAAGAAGTTCTGTTAAGGACCTGTGGAGGGCAGCAACACGGCTTGGCTGCGTCTAGTGTGCCGGAAACATAAAGGAAGAAGAAGAAGAAGAAGAAGCGGTCTTCAGGATGCCGGTGTGTCTTCGTACCACAGCAGCAGCCCTCGTTAACGGTCCCTTGAAGTTTTTGTGTAGGAGCCGGCGGCCCGTCCAGCAGGCAGCCTATTATTCTCACCGCATTAGTGTTCTGCAGAAATCCCCACAGTTTAGCCGTGAAATAATCCCGTTTACCGCAGCAGGAACGTGTCCCGACATTACTTTCAGATTTGGTTCCATTTGTAACGGTCAGGTTTCCAGAAAAGTCAGCATGTCGTCTCCCGCGATGTCCCAGAGAATGGTCTGGGTCGACCTGGAGGTAAATTAACGGGTTTTAATCCACCTCATGGCTGTTTGTTGACGCTAGCTAACGGTACACGAAGATAACCTCGGGTAGCTAAGCTAACATGTAACTTTGGACAAAATATTTACATAAGTCAAGTGTAAGTCCTGGGGGGGCAGCTCGTTCAGCTGCACCGGGTTTTGTGTTCTCATAACAGATGAACACAATGATGCCTGGCGAGGACAACATAAGAGTCAGAGACAGCACCGCAGCATCAGGCTGTCAGGTTTGTCAAAATAGCTTGTCAATACACGCAGATTCAAAAATTCATAAGATACTACTGCAATGATTGGTGAACATGGCAGCAGAATGCTGACACATGTTCCCATCAGCTGGTCACTTTCACAGTGAACAGTCTAAATGTCACATTATGTGACACTAGTGTGTGACAGTGGTGGGTAGAAACGGCATTCGTAACAGGTGCCTACTTTCTGGCAGCTTATGACTGTCTTTCATTGGCGTGATGGCACATAAACAATGACAGGTTGAAGTCAGTGTGTGTGTGATAAACAGACACTAAGCTAACACTATGCACTTTTTTTATATATTGTTTCATTTTTACGCAAGTAATAAACTGTAACCAATATTGGTTACTGATGGATGCTAACAACAGGTTTGAAAAGTGCCTATATCTGTTTTTTAGATGACAGGTCTGGACATTGAGAAGGATCAAATCATCGAAATGGCGTGCATTATCACAGACTCAGACCTGAACGTTTTGGCTGAGGTAATATCAACATCGTTGGACTGCCTTTTGTCTGTCTAAAATCTTGTCAATTAAACTAATTTGTTTGTTTCTTGGTTCACAGGGACCCAACTTGATAATTAACCAGCCAGATGAGCTGCTGGAAGGGATGTCAGAGTGGTGTAAAGAACATCATGGAAAGGTAAGTAGTCTAAGTAGAACAGGTAGAGAATCACATTGGGTTGCAAATCAACCATCCTGCAAATTCTGGCCTCACTGCCAGAGACCACTGATGGGAAAAGCTTGCTATGACTGCAAAGAGCAGTTCAACAGTCAGTTTGTTTTGCAGTGCTAATACACAATCCCTGAGTGTTACCCCTTGGAAGGAGCTGTATCAGCAGAGGTGTCACACACGTGAAAATATATTTTTCCACTATGGGGGGTCATGCCCCCCGGGGACTTGCACATATGGGACTTGACAAATGAACTATTATTTTATGTCTGATGTCTATCAGCTACTATATGATCATTTACATCCACTGGGTGTGGCTAGCCAGTTGTCAATTCTTCTTAAATTAATCATTCTTAACTAGAATGACTTGCATTGACGTGCCCCTTGCAGGCAGTAGGCCTATCCCCGCTCTCTTCCTTTTCCTCCTTCACCTCCTTCTCCTCTCATGAAAACAAATTTAAATTAAAAAAGCGGCAATCTTATTTTTAGCAGCGGATGTGCACTGCTAGATGCATATGGGAAAACACTGTTCCCCACAAGAGAAGCTGAAAGAACAGGCAACACAGGATCGTTAACTTTGCAGTGCCTGATTGTTGCTTTTTCCCTATCCTTGAAACAACCACAGCATCTTATAGTATCCATTTTGCATACCTGCAACCTGGTCACCAATTGGTGAGGGAGTGTCAACCTTAAGGATTGTGTATATCAAAGTCTGAGAGAAGCGTTTATTTGTGCAGTGAATATTAATGTGTAATGTTACTCTTATAATGTTTGGACTCATATTTGGAGGCTACGGTATGATCAGGCTAATGTGAATTATGCAAGAATTTTTGTCCATCCCATTTAAGAGTTTGCCTTCCTGCTAACCCCAGCCTTAACACAGTGCCTTCAAGATCAAGGTTGTCACACAGTCAGAAACACAGCCTCTGATTGCTCGACATCATGGACCATTAACAATGAAACTTGGTTAGTAACAGCAATAACTGTCAAGTAAGCAAATAATCAAGGAAGACATACATTTTTTCAGTTATATCAGATTTATGATTATGTTTTTTTTATAAAGACATTGCATTACAAAGCTTCTGAAAGGTATAAAATCACGTAAGAGCCCTTGTTGTAAGATCACTTCAGTAAATATCCAGTGTGTCAGATATTTCACCCTAACCCTGTTCAGCTATGGCAGGTGTTTATTCTCCAGAGGCTCTTTATATGGGGTGCACCTGAACACACTATAATAAACGACAACAATACATGCAGAGAGGTCAGAAGAGTTTTGTAAAACCACATTAATCCTTGGACAGGATGGCTGTAAATGATCTCAAATTATACTGTGTGTCCAACCTCACTAACAATTTATTGATCAATAATGACTTGCAGTTTGGTCTGGATGCAGGCCAAAGTATCTCTGAAACACACACTCTGGCACAGACAGTAAATGTCTGGAAATGCTACTGCAGGCTAACAGTAAACTAGCTGTGTCCATATATTTCAAGTGTTCTCTTTCTCTATGTATATACTATGGGATTTCATAATCAAACCCTGGGGTCCGCTTAATACCAGGGGATATCCATTCCTACTTGTGTGACTGGTGCGAGTGTGTGGTGGAACATATTGCTTAATATTTCGGCGTTCATATTAACTAGTTAGAGCGGACAAACAGCTGGCAGCACAGCTTACATGTCACGTGAGGCTGCAGCAGTTTCTCGTTTAGAGATTTGGAGTCTCTGCGGTTTCTTTTCAGCCTTGGTTCTCTGCAAAACTAGACCTAAAAACAACCTGTAAACAGTCATATCAACATACTAGCATGTCACTACACTTTTAATGTCTGTATCTGTACAATATGTCACATACATGAAGAGAATGCACACAACAGGTGAGGGATGGAACTTTTTCTGTGCATTATCTTTTTTACTTTCTCTCTCTCTGTCCTGCTCTCTCGCTCTTTCAGTGGGGTAAATGAGAACCCCATCATTATATTGATTGATAATTATCAAAGGCAAACTCCATGTAAACAGATGAGGCAAGCAGGAGCCGCTGCCTGTGGCTTTGTTTTCAGTGTTGGTAAAGGTCAAGAAAATTGCAGGATTGAAGGAGATCAGGGAGCATCAGTGGCAGCGCTACCTTGAGGGACAGTGATGACAGATTTTAGGTGGAGCGTGCTGTATAACCTCCCTTTTCCTAAAAGGTGTGGAGATCTGTAGAGGAGGGTGTTGGAGGGGCCCTTGGCAACAAAGATGTTTCTGTCTACAGTGGATCATAATGTGGGGGAGGGCCGTGTGTTCTGTAACGTGCCTGGGTCTGTACATCATGTGTTTGTTGAATGTCATCATTTGTTGTCTCTGTTGTCTTTGGAAAGATAAGAGTGTGGTGCTTTGAGAGGTTTTACATACTTGGGCCCAGGTAATTTCAGGCTAAACTGGCAGCTTGTCTCACAGGGTGCAACTGGTTGCAGGGCTCAGGCCTGGCAGACCCCGAGTCATGGTTTAGGTGGTTGGTCCATGCGTGCCTTGGGGGTGAATATGAATATTATTATTTTGTTAATGACTTTGATATGTTTCAAAAGATCTGGTGTGTAGACAGGGCTGTTTGTAGTTTGAGGGGGACTGATCTGGTTATTTATGTAAAGGTTCTTATCAAAAATCACAAACGGATAAGTGTGTGACGACGTCTCAGGAGGTCTGTATCAGCTGGCAGTACGCACTGCTTTTAACACTCTTGGCGGGATATGCAGTCGCACATATAACTTTATAGACATGCGCCAGATGGAAACCAGGGGGTGATATCCTGAATTTTTCCAATTCGAGTGTCAAAGTGTTTAGTGATACATTTGGCCCGTGTCATTTTGTCTTAGTCAGGACTGACCCAGGCTGTACGGGACAGTAAAATAACCCTGGAACAAGCAGAGTACGAGTTCCTGTCCTTCATCAGACAGCACACCCCACCTGGACAGTGTCCCCTTGCTGGTGAGTTAATTTTTAGGACCAGTAGCACTGTGATAAAAGAATTGATCCAGCTCCTAAATTCATGTGCTTTGATTCCTCTTTCTACAGGTAACTCGGTGCATGCAGACAAGCGGTTTCTGGACAAGTTCATGCCACAGTTTATGTATCACCTTCACTACAGAATCATTGATGTCAGCACCATCAAGGAGCTTTGCAGGCTAGTGTTTGTATGACTGTTGAGTGTCTGAGACATTGGGCTCTATCTTGCACTCAGCGCAATTGACTTTGTACACTGGCGCTTGTGTAATTCCTATTTTGCACTCGGCGCACATTGGAGTTTTTCCTCCACAGACGCGCGTCCTTAAATTAGGGAATGACTTTGCGCTCCCGGGGGCGGTTCAGCGAAAAGAGGAGGCGTGTTCCGGCGCAAACGTTCACTGGCGCAACAGACCAGGAAAAACCTGGTCTAAAGTCAGTGGCGCTTATTCAGATGCTATTTTAAGGGCGCATGCTTGGCCATAATGTAGCGTGTGCTCAACGTGCGTACACTTTGCTTCTCTCATCTACAAGGAAGCAGTTCCCGTTTTTGCAAACCATACAAAAAAAAGTTGAAAAGATTTAAACAGAAGAACTAATTCTTTTTCCCTCTGATATGCGACGCGACCGCCGTAGCCCTGAGGGTCCGGGAGTGGCAATGCGCGATGTGCTTCTAGTGGAGCAGGTGGACGGAGATGGAGTTGGGGGAGGAGGAGGAAGGAGTAAGGTGCACAACAGGAGCAGGTGGTGCGTTTGGAGACTTGAGGCGATGCGCCTGGGAGGCAGCAGCAACATCGCCAGCCGGTCAAGACGGCCATTAATACCTTGCCGCAATCACGGGCAGTGCGGTCCGGTCTGACAATGCTGCCACGGCGTGTAGTGGGTCTGGATCCTCTGCACCTTGGTGTTTGCGCTGCTCCGTCATCTGCTGGCCGTTGCGCACTGCTCGGCCCGTGCGCACTGCTCCCGAGGTGCGATGTCATGGGGATGCCAGGCTTTGAAAAAATTATGGCAATTTCCTCCCACGCCCGTTTAACCAAAGCTAGTTTGAATGGATTTCTCCCATCCCCATTCAAGGCCACTTCTCGGTCTTTTACAGCCCTGACGAGAACGCCGGTCTCCTCGGCTGTGAAGCGCTCCTGGTGTGCGCCTCGCAAATTCGCCATTATAATAGCAATCCGCCATGGAACAAGCGCGCCTGCTCTTAAAGGGAATGTGAGATGACGCTCTGATTGGTTTATTGCACGCTACGCCCAAACCACACTTATGACTAATGCAGCTACTTCAGACCAACCCATTTTAGATTTGCGCCGGGCGCAAGAGTCATTTATCCCGCCGGCATAATAGCAACAGCGCCTGAGATCCGCCCACAAAACTACTTGCGCTTTGCGCTTGACACTTGCGTTTCAGATCGTCAAAATAGGGCCCTATGTGCTGTTGTACAAAGTTGTGAAAATGTTCTCAATTTTGACATTCAGTGTAATGAGGTCTTGTTCTGTGAGGGCTGTGTTTTGTTTTGATGATCAGTATCAGAACATTTTCTAAATTTCCATGTCTCTTGGATTTCCTCTGGAGGTACAGCCCCTGATATGGAAAAAAAAAAACCCTAAGCACAATATATTGTTTTTTTCCCCTTCTCTTTTAATATACACACCTTGCTTGCTCATCTCATCAAAGCCTTGTTATTAATACAAGCACCACTAATGATCCATTCTTACAGTTTGCATTTCAAAGGCCCTGTTTTAATATTGCATTGCTGAGCAAGTTTCAGTAACTCAGAGCTTAAAATAATTCCAAAAAAAAAAATCAAGGAAATTCTCAATTTCTACACTTTCAGGCGGTGGTTTCCAGAAGAATACAAGATGGCGCCTCATAAGAAAGCAACCCACAGGTAGGTGGGTGAGTGAGTGAGTGAGTGAGTGAGTGAGTGAGTGAGTGAGTGAGTGAGAGGGAAAAGAAGAGCAGAAAAATTAGCAGTGAGGTTGTCTGATGGCTGTAAATGTACAGTGCAGGTTACAGATCCTTAACTTTCGGGCACCCTGTACGGGCGGAGGTCCATGCTAATAAACCCAGCTATGGTATCACTGGAAATCCTGAAGGTTGACTTACAACTTCAGCATTGTGTTGTTTAGTGGTGTACTTTTACCAGAATTTATTGCATAGTGCATCATTGTTATCAGTTTTGTTTGTCCTATTAAACGTGGCTGGGGCATGTCCTGACGTAACATTCTACACATTGCTGTCCAACATTATGCCAGCGGAAAAAAAATCGTATCATATGATGAAGGACAATGATATATTGCCATGTCAATATTTTGTCAAGTAGGTCTGTAACCCAATCGATGCTTATGTTTGTGAAATAGTTTTTTCAGATTTGTTTTCACTTTGAAATAAGTGATCAACTCGCATCTCAACTGATTTTTCTGTCATATTGACATGCTCTCTGAGCTTAGTAAATATCTTTGTAAGTACACTATTGACGTAACCAAAAGATGCCAAAAGCTTTGAAAACTAAATTGAGTTTGAATAATTCCAGATTTTCATTTAAGATCGGTTTTTGCTCAGGTTCAGAGGAATATGCATAGAACTGTAATAAAAAAATGTTTTTCTCCTTCAGAGCCTTGGATGACATCTGTGAGAGCATTAAAGAGCTGCAGTACTACAGAGCCACTGTCTTCAAATCCTCAACAGACAAGAAGAAGCGCACAATTGTAGAGAATGGAGGCAGCAACAATAGTTAGCACACCAGTGACACTATCGAGCCTCCAGAGTTTTGGTGCCACATTTCATCATTCAATGTGATTATTATTTTCACTTATTTTGGTTTCTGTTCATATTTAGCTTGCCAATGATCCTTTATTTTAGTATTTTTCAAAAGTTAAAAGTAGAGGTTTCAATCATAGGGAGCAAGACTGGTGTAACAGTTTATTCAAATGTAAAACAGGAACATTTGAAAATGATCTTTGGGCCTTTGCAGTTTTGTATTTATTTAGACATCTTGGTCTAGGATTGTCATTTTCCTGTTTTTAAAATAAAACCAAATAAACTATGCTGCCTGAGGAAATGGTCCAGTCCACCTGTGTCACTGTTATCAACCAAATACCTCACATATTATAGTTTCAGATAGGAGGGATGAACGATTTATTAAAATAAACTAATAAATAAAAATAAAAAAAGATATTGCAATATTTTTAAATATTCAATCTTTTATAGATCAGATCTGATTTTAGATAATCATGTTTCAATACACTTCCAACTAGTTATCTTGCAATATATTATTCATGAACTAGGAATACATAATACCTGTGCTGGCAAGTGCACAGTTTATAATTGCATGAAACAACTAAATGCTTTCTCGGTGTTAGGTTTACCAGTCGGGTGTTATACTATTGCTGATAATAAAAATGTGTATTATTTTCCTCTCCAAAATTCACCAGTCACAAGGTGCGGGCAACGGCCAAAACACTGCAGTCTTGCACTGCAACCTGAACCTATCTAGACACATATTAGATGCAAACGTCCACATCAATTGGACAGATTTTACCCTGACAGTTCGCTACTACATCAGTTAGTGTAATGTCTGATTGAGCCCATGTGTGAGTAAAGTCGGTCTAATTTAGTCTGGGGGAAATCATGCAGAATCAGGCGGAACCCCTGCAAAAAGCCCATAGGATGCCCAATCAACATTTCCAGATGATCAAATTTGGGCAGTGATAGTTGTTTTATTTGCATATTTTCAACATGTCTGCCATTCATACCCATTAAAAACAAATTTCAACAACAAATTGGCCAATTTTAATCATTTTGCTATCAAATTCTAAGTTTCCTGAGGTGACTTAAGCAATTCAAGGTCAAGGTGACATTATCGAGGTCAATATCAGGATTGTGTAGGACCCAAAAAACAATAAAAATGGCATTGTGGCTAGTAATGGGTCTATTTTGATTATCTTGCTACCAAGGTCAAGGTAAGTTTATCACTTGGAAACAACAACACCATCTATTAGCAACTAAATTTCTGTGGGGGTGACATGGTTTGTTTCTTCGGGGAGATCCTACTAGGTAGTATGCCGTCCTGGAACTGAAATAAACACAAATGTTCTTGGTTCATGCATTCAACTTTTGGTGCAAATTTCTTAAACTGGAATGTCAAAACTAGGGTTGGGACCTGAAATTTCTGAATAGAATAGAAAACATTTTTATTGTTCACCCGTGTGGAAATTTGTCTTGGGTTCTCCAAATGCAGGTCACAACATAAAAATAGACAAGCTGTTGGTAAAACAAACATAGACCAGGTTACATTACACATTAAAGACAGTTGTTCTTGTATGTTGTTGAAATCTCATCACTCACTTTGTAAAATTTACCAAAAAAATGTAAAATTCTAAGAATTGGATACCCATGAATAATTCTGAATTGAGGTTCTGCTTACCAGTTCCTAAACACATGATGGTGTTATCATTGCAAACAAAGACACATCAAGTCAACACTGTGTCTGTTTGTTTACATATCTTAATGCATGGTTATAGTTACAACAGTGTCATGGATAGAATCAGGGTAAATCTTTAGGGTGCTACTTTGGTGTCCCAGATAGTGTGACTGACTGACTGCCAAGGAGAATCCTAGGTATGAGACCTGCTGATCCAAAGGGGACACTTTATGCAACTTTCTCTTTCTTTTGTGCCATAAACACACCTTTTATCCTTTAAACTGTGAAGATAAGATCTCATCCTCATTTTCCTATTTTCTCACACGTAAGCCAGTTTTGCAAATCCCAGTGAAATAAGGTCTAAATGTGAAAATTTAATCAACATCCGCAAATAGACGTATATCCAAATGTAGCTATGTTCTAGCCTAGTCGTCAGGTTTACATATTTTTGGCTTTTATATGTTTTTTATACAGAGGGTTGCTCGCTGGGTAGTGTCTACAGCTCACCCCACGCCTCTACACAACCCCCAATAGCCTAAAATACTCATAGAAACACAGTTCACATACAACTAAAGGAAACACTGCTTATGTCTTTGTAAATATGTCTTCACTCTTAAGCAAATGTTGGAATTTACAGTAAAACTATATTTGGTGTAACCAATACATATATGGATTGTCATTTCAGACATCTGAAGATGGATCATAAAAAATACCGCAATGTGCAAGCTGATACTTTGGTCCAGTATTGGTACAATGGGAAACTTCAAGGGCTCAACTTACGGATAAACTATCTTGGGACAATGCATATCTATCACAAATGTACTGAGAAACTGACCATCAGTTTTCAGGGCAGAGTGTTGTGAATTTAAGAGTTGTGCAAAAGGAAATGTTGTCCTGCTGATGGTTGAAAGGTCAGGAGAAAGACCATGGACCGACAATTTTGGTCTGTATTTCTCAAGATATATAAGAAGAAGGAGAGGAATCTTTATTCATGTCACATATCATACAATGTTTTGTTGTGTGGTGCAAACTGTAAGAACAGGTTATTAGCTTTTGCACAGAAAAGGGCTCAGTCTTCAGAGATGCATGTTGATGTCTTTTCCTATTTTAAAAATTGTATTGCGGTGAGTGCATTTCCTTAGAAACATTAGCAAAGCCATTTCTAATGGTTTGAAAAATGAGTTTATTACTTCTTTTTAACTTGCTGAACCTTTGAATCAAAAACACAGACCAGTTTTGCCACATAAAAGCTTAAGCCAGATATCTGATTCAGACAGAGAGGAAGAGGTCACCCAAATATAAACATAACTGCTGCCATGTAAAGTCATGTGGACAGGTGTGGTTTTAAAAAAATCTCTCAGTACATGGTTTTGTTTTTATCAAAACACCTCCTTACCTGATGAGCTTAACCACTTCTATGGCCGCTTTGACAGGGACAACCAGGTGGCCATCAAGGCTGGGCTCCCTGCATGGTGTCCCTGGACGTATCCTCAGGGCCAATGCTGTGCAGCTGACTGAGGTCTGGACTGCGTATTCAACCTGTCACTAGCCCAAGCAGATGTCCCCGCATGCTTCAAAACCACCTCCATCGTGCCAGTGCCAAAACACTCCACTGCAGTGAGCCTTAATCACTTCCACCCAGTTGCACTCACCCCCATCATCACAAAGAGCTTCGAGAGGCTGGTCCTGGCCTACCACCAGAACAGCAGAACAGAAGATGCCATCTCTATGGCGCTTCACTCCACCCTCTCCCACCTCGATAAAGGAAAAATCTATGTGAGAAATGCTGTTCATCAACTTAAGTTCAGCATTCAACACCATCATCCCCTCCAAACTGGTCACCAAACTCACTGACCTCGGCATCAATACCAACCTTTGCAACTGGATTCTGGACTTCCTAACCAACAGACCACAGTCTCTTAGGTTAGATAACCACACCTCCTCAACCCTCACCCTGAGCACTGGCATTCAACAAGGATGCGTGCTGAGCCCCCTCCTTTAATCCCTATTCACCTACGATTACACAATTGCACATGGTTCAAACACCATTGTCAAGTTTACAGATGACACAACGGTGACTGGTCTCATCAGCAACAATGATGAGTCGGCCTACAGGAAAGATGTCCAGCACCTAACAGCGTGGTGCGCCAACAACAACAACTTGGTTCTCAATACCAAGAAGACCAGAGAGCTCATTGTGGACTACAGAAAGCCTAAAAATTATGGCACACACACCCCCATCGTATCATCTGGGCCGAAGTTGAGCGTGTCACCAGCTTTAAGTTCCTGTTTCCTCTCTTGGACTCTCAACACCTCCACCCTGACCAAGGAGGCTCCCAGCATCTCTTCTTCCTGAGGAGACTAAAGAAGGTCCATCTGTATTCTCAGTTTCTGGTGAACCGCTGTACCATTGAGAGCATCATTACCAACTGTGTCACAGTATGGTATGGCAACTGCTCCATCTGTGACCAGAAAGCACTGCAGAGGGTGGTGAAAACTGCCAGGTGCATCACGGGTTCCTAATATTAATATTTGGTTACATGTCCCTTGGCAAGTTTCACTGCAATAAGGCGCTTTTGGTAGCCATCCACAAGCTTCTGGTTGAATTTTTGACCACTCCTCTTGACAAAATTGGTGCAGTTCAGCTAAATTTGTTGGTTTTCTGACATGGACTTGTTTCTTCAGCATTGTCCACATGTTCTCAATGGGGTTTAAGTCAGGACTTTGGGAAGGCCATTCTAAAACCTTAATTCTAGCCTGATTTAGCCATTCCTTTACCACTTTTGACTTGTGTTTGGGGTCATTGTCCTGTTGGAACACCCAACTGCGCCCAAGACCCAACCTTCCGGCTGATGATTTTAGGTTGTCCTGAAGAATTTGGAGGTAATCCTCCTTTTTCATTGTCCCATTTACTCTCTGTAAAGCACCAGTTCCATTGGCAGCAAAACAGGCCCAGAGCATAATACTACCGCCACCATGCTTGACGGTAGGCATGGTGTTCCTGGGATTAAAGGCCTCACCTTTTCTCCTCCAAACATATTGCTGGGTATTGTGGCCAAACAGCTACATTTTTGTTTCATCTGACCACAGAACTTTCCTCCAGAAAGTCTTATCTTTGTCCATGTGATCAGCAGCAAACTTTAGACGAGCCTTAAGGTGTCGCTTCTGGAGCAAGGGCTTCCTTCTTGCATGGTAGCCTCTCAGTCCATCGCGATGCAAAACACGCTTGACTGTGGACACTGACACCTGTGTTCCAGCAGCTTCCAATTCATTGCAGACCTGCTTTTTGGTGGTTCTCGGTTGACTCTTGATCATCCTGACCCTTGCGTTTTCTTCCTGATCGTGGCAGTGACACAACTGTGCCATGCACTTTATACTTACGAACAATTGTCTGCACAGTTGCTCTTGGGACCTTAAGCTGCTTTGAAATGGCTCCAAGTGACTTTCCTGACTTGTCCAAGTCAATGATTCATTTTTTCAGATCTGTGCTGAGTTTCTTTGACTTTCCCATTGTCACGTTTGTAACCGAGCCTAATGACTGCATCACATGAGCCCTATTTAAATAGGCTCAGAGAAGTCAACAGGTGTCGTCAATCATAATCACTCACATGAAGTTAAGAGGCCATGCCATGAAGCTAATTTGATTTGATTGTAACTTTTCTACTTCACCAAAATTGATAATGTATGTTGCTGTATGTATACTTTTGACCCAGAAGATTTGGTCACATTTTCAGTAGACCCATAATAAATTCATAAAAGAACCAAACTTCATGAATGTTTTTTGTGACAAACAAGTATGTGCTCCAATCACTCTATCACAAAAAAATAAGAGTTGTAGAAATTATTGGAAACTCAAGACAGCCATGACATTATGTCCTTTACAAGTGTATGTGAACTTTTGACCACAACTGTGTCTGTGTGTATATTTATATATATATATATATATATATATATATATATATATATATATATATAAACACAGACACGGGTCTTGATACACGGCAGCAGTTCCACTGCTCTATTCCCTCAGCCTACATGTTTAGGTTGACTACTATTTTGAAAATCTCAGATTGATTAATTTCCGAAGGGGACTAATGAGAAAAAAGACCAGCAAATAGCATAGCATCAGGTAAGAAAACTGATCGCCGTCGTTTTTGATTTTCCTCAAACATAAATGGAATTTCAATTTCCTACACTTTTTCCCAGACGAGGAAGGCAAACACCGCAAGCTCAGCCAAGTCACGTCGCATCTACGGGAAGAGAGAGTGTCCGACTTCATTGCAGCGTTTGTAGCCGAGCGCCTGCAGCCGCCCGCAGATCTCGCTGATGCAGTCAGTCAGCAGGAGTTCAACTTGAACGCGCCTGCTAGTTCGATTTTCTGTATTCGTGTTGTTCGATAAAGTTTTCTGTGACTGAAGAAAAAACATGTGACCGGAAATGTTGACCCGGAAACAGTAGCTGCGCAGCGAGACACGTTTTTCTCCTGTAGCAGCATGGACTGCCGTTGCGGCAGTGCGATCAGATGTCTGTAGAGATGGTGGAGGTCTCAGTGAAAGCAGCCGTGCCGGTCCGGCCGGCCGGGGTCCTGCAGCAGAACCGCGTCTTTCTCGACTTCTTCTGGGACTTGGCTAAACCTGATCAGGAGGTTCGGTTGAAGGCGATAGAAGACCTCATCAAGTACCTGAAAACCAACAACAAGGTGAGACAATCTGAGATCAACTGTCTGTCACTGAGATGTGTAAACCCAGCATGGTTCTTAGGTTCTAAGTTAGGATGGAAACAGTAATAGGAGCATTTGTGGTATTTGTAGCTGTTTACTAGCTTAAATACGAGCAGCAAAGCTACACTAGATATATTCAGTGTTACACTAAAGAGTCGTGCTTTCAATTCTTTGCGGAAGTTGATAAAAATGTGTTTGACACCTAAATTAACTATACTAAAAGTAATCTTTGTGCAGAATGGGTCCTGTCAGTGTTGTCATCAATCATACCAGCTCATTTAGGTGATGAAATGATTTAAGAAGTAACATTTGCGAAACAATACGTGTTTACCTCCAGAATCTAATCCTAAAGTAGCATTAAAGGGAAATTAATGACATATGAAAGCATCAAACATGCATTTCAGATGAATTAGGTGTAAAATGAATAAATAAATCACACCATCAAATATAACAATTATATAGAATGTAAACTAATGTGTGATGCAGGGGTTTTCAAGGGGGAAGTTACTCTCTCTATACAATCATAGTGATGTGATCTATATCAAAACTTGTTTGACACCCTCCAACCAATCAGAATCAAGAACATATCCACAGCTTTGTATCATTCTATGAAAAGAGGTTTTACTGTAAGCAGCCATGTCTGTGCATCATTTTGTGGTCCCTCTCTCTGTGAACTGCAGGCAGATGAGTTGGAATACACCTTTAAAAGGCTGGTGGATGGACTGGCTCACATCCGAGAGGCTGCCAGGCCTGGATTCAGCCTGGCACTGGGACAGGTGAGTGGACTGGAGACGACTACCAAAACCACTTTAACCCAGTCTAACCATTATCACATTTCTTGCTGACTTGTATTTATACAGTGTGGTCTAAAGGTCGGACACCACATCTCTGATATTGTCACGTAAACCTGGAAATAATCAGAGAGTAAATGAATGTCTTAGAAGTCAAATTGTTCCTGAAGTACGTGTTTTGTACTGGTGATTGGCTGTCTCGAGGCATGCAGGAAAAAGACTAGGTTGCACCCACATGTATGTAACATGTATTGGTATAGAAAAACTTGACATATTTACAGCAGTATCGACATTTTTGTAACAACATTAAGATAATGAAGCCGCTTAAATAATAAGGCCTTAAACAGCTAAAATTGTACTCTTCGGTGAGGTCTGAATTCTGAGTGGAGTATTGGCTTGAGCGTGACATAAATTTTTGTTTTTCAGGTCTTGAGTGCCTTTGAAGACATCTCTTTGCAGAGTGTACTAAACAGAATCAAAGAAAAGCACAATTTGCAGACGGTGAAAAAGGTAAGTGTGTGTGATGTTTTTCTCCCTCAGCTAAAAGCTTTACGAATGAGCTGTGTCAATGTCGAGGTTTTCCCTTTTTTTTTTCCAGAAACTGGTCAGAAGTGCATTGTTTGGAAACTTGTTTGGTGTCCTTGCCCTTCATCAGTCTGGCCGCATCTCTACAGTGAGTATAAAAAAAAAGTCTCTGCACTGTCTGCTGTTAAATTGCTTTGTGGGAAATGTTATATGGGCTCTTCGCTTTGAGAAAAGAGTGTGTGGAATAAAAAAGACAATATCTCTTGAGTCTGACAAAATGACATTCCTCATTCTTTTCTAAAAATGTATTCTGATGTTATGCTCAGGCTAATGTGAGCCTTCAGCAGTCTGAGTTCAAGGAAATCCATACAGAAATGTAATAATAGCATCATGAACATATTTATTGTTGGACTGTAAGATGTTTATGAGCACTTAAAAGAAACGTGTCATCGGTGTATGGCTGCTTCAGAATATTAATGAAGGATCAAGCCAGTTAACTGTTTAAAAAGTGAATTGTTGACTCTTAATAACTGCATAATAAAGTCTGTATTTATCATAATAAAGCAACAAAGATCTTAGTACAGATTTAATAATAATGACGTGAGAGGTAAGTTAGTTAAATGACTTGCTATTATGATGCTATTACTCATGTGTATATCTCATGCAATATTCGTCTTCTTGCTAATAAGCATTTTAGAGGGACTTATAAGGGCCGATCAGTTCATGCTTATTACAAGGACAGTAGTATAAAGTCCTTGTCGCTGTAAGAGGAGCGAGGAGTAAATGACTTGGCTCCACATCAAATAGGGATGCACCGATCCGACTTTTTCCAGTCCCGATACCAATGCTGTGCTTTGTGTATCTGTCGATACCTGATACCGATCCGATACCGATGTTGAATTAATAACAAACTGTATACCGGTCTCAGAAAAATACTTGCTTGATGGAAGAGGGTGCCTTGGCTCTAAGTATTCCAGTAGGCGACAGAAGCCCTCATCTTCAACAACTGACATTGGTTGAGCATCTAAAACAATGAATTCTAAAACTTTCTGTGTTATTGCCAATGCTTTCAAGCTTTCCGTCTGAAACTTTTCGCGTTGTTAAAGTGCATCTGCCAAAGTTAGTTGCTGGGCTGTACTGTCTCCTGCTCCTTTGGTTTTGTTGAGCTACAGGAATTCAGGGTGCTCCTTAGCATGGTGCTTTTGGATGTGCTTGATTAAATTGACTATAATATGTTGCTTAACGGTTAACTCAACTCTTCCAGCATGCGACATACGTGCTGCTGACAAATAACGTAGGATGTGCTGCGACGGAGGGAAAAAAAACAAAACCAGATCGGCCCGTGGATCTGTTAATTTTATCAGCTATTTTGTCAATATCGGGGCCGATATCCGATCTTAATATCTGATCATTGCACCCCTAATATCAAAGGCCTTGATGAGCCTCTGCATTAGGAAGGTCCTATGTTCCCTGCCTCCAGGATTACAGTACATCTCTCCCCATGCTGCCAGTGAACAGAGTGTGTGTATGTGTGTCTTGTGATTTCTGAGCGCTGTCTTGTGTTTCTTCAGGAGCCGCAGGTGGTGCTGGGATGTGTGCAGCTCCTCCAGAGCCTCAGCCAGCACAGACAACACCTGAAGGAACTGCCCACCAAGACCATGACAGACATCCTCAATGAGGTGACACCTGCTGCACAGATGTACCTTTAATCTTACAGGGGTCATATACCTGTTATAATAATATATACACATACAGTTAATTTGAACTTTTACCCAGATCCAAAATTTAGCTTTTTTTTTTTTAAATCTTTTTTTTAATCTCCCTTTAAAAACACATCCAGCCATTTCTTTCTAAAACGAATGCATGTGTATGTCTTGTCTGTCAGATCTCAGAGGAGGTGTTTGAGGAGGTCCTTCTCAGCGCCCTGCAAACTGACCTGGCATCAGCCTTCAGTACACCAGAGCAGCTGCAGCTGCTGCTGGTGGCGCTCCAGCGTTTCCCACAAACCCTCAAACCCAAGAAACTCAAGAAGCTGCTGGGCTCCACAACCATCATCAACGCAGACAACATCCCCAAGTAAGAACACTGGGATTGGCTTGTTTGTGGGCTAGGAGTATGCTTGGATTAAAACATATCAATATTTTAAAAGAAAAAAATATTTGGACACATATGGTTGTCTCCTCGCATTTAATTTGCATACAATCAAAGTTAATATAAACAGCTGGTAAACTGAAAAAAGTGATGATATAAATTGCCTTTTATATTAACAATTTTGATGTTATGACCAGATAGCTCGAAAGTGCTTGAAAGGTGCTTGAATTTTGCTCTTAAATCGGTGCACCAGCACAGGCTTTGTCTCACACACGTTCTTTTACTTTAGCTTTTTGAATATACCCTTAACTTTTAATATTAGCTTCTATTCATCTACATGATCTCAGCTACATTTATGCAAACTATGCACCAGTTTCCTAGATACATCTAGCTCCAGAGTTGAAAATCTAAGCGACGTGTGCTGTTGTGTGGCAGATTGATGGAGGTAATGAAGATGGCCGCCCAGTCCGTGAAGAAGGAGTGTGTCCTTCCAGCGGTGGTCCTGGACCTCCTGAAGCTCTCTCTCAAGGAAGACAGCTTCCAGCTCTTCTGGAATAACGCCATCATCAACGGCATGTTGAAGGAGCAGCCAGGGCCAGCACAGTGAGTACTCAGGCCTTCATAGAGGGAACAGGGGGGCTGAGAGACACCGATTGTAACATACAGAGCTCAGAGTTCATATTGTTGTCAGAGTCCTCTTGTTGGAATCGTGATTTTAGAATTATGCATAACAGCAGGATTCAGGTTTTTATTTTGATGCTGTCTTTCTCCTTTGATTTGGCACGCTTCTTTATTATATTGTATATCCCATTTTCCAGTCTTGTTTCCGGTTGTCTCTTCCAGCTACACTGTGCTAACATGTTCCCCTCACTGTCTCAGTTACCTGAGCTTCCGTCTGCTGGGAAGTGCCCTGCCTCTCCTGTCTGTGGCCCAGCTGAAGGCGGTGTTGTCTGGGGAGGTGATGACGCTCTACGGGGAGCACGTGGTGTCTGCTCAGGTCAGTCTAGTCCACTGTACACATCAGGTTACACTCTTCAAGAGGGAGGACCTAAGACAGCTTTAGCATAGGTTAACATGAAACCAGTTGTGTCTGTTTCTTTGCAAAATGTTTTTTTTGTTTTATGTGTGTTATTATGCAGTCTGTCATACCATGATAAATGCAGAGTTGAAATAACCATGGCCTTTTATTAGGTTAACATTCGAGCTTTTAGTTCTAATTTTCAATCTTACATGGTTAATGTGAACTGAAAATGTACATTTTTACCTGGTGTCTTGCTAAATTTAGTGTAATGTCCATTTCCACTGCACCAGTTCCATAAATACAGCGACGGTCATGTCACTTTTTCTTGAATAATGTTGAATGAAACTCTATATACTCTATAATATCATATATTAAAAGACTTGCAGCTTTGCCTTTTTAAAGGTAAACAAGAGGAAATATTACTTTGTTAATAGATACTTAGAAGAACCCTTTTTAATAGATTGTAACAAATGGCTTTGTTAAATGTTTAATCATTTAATGGCGACTTATATCAACTTTTAACAACGTGTGGGTTTCCATGTTATGAAAAATCTTTCATATTCATAATAAGGATGTGATGGAGGTGACTGTGACAAGTGATTTTGGTGCAGATTCTCTGCAGCTTCTTTCAGATGGACCAGTGGAGAGGCCATGACATCCTGATGAATGAGTTCAAAAACAAATTAAATGTCTTCACAGATTGCTCACAGCCTAGCAACCAATATTCCATCCTATAATATATAGGATATATATATATATTATAATTGCTTTCTATAACATTTTTAATCGCATAAATTATATTATATTTATAGAGGGTTACTTACAAAATAGTTGTATCAAAAAGTTCCAATCTATATAATGTATCTGCAGGGAATTTGGATTATTGAGGTCAGTGTTTTTTATTTCTAAATTAACTTTACATGGAAAGTGTGGTGATTGGTCTGCCAGTTTTATAGAATTACTGTAGGTATTAAACAAAATGACGCGCTCTCAGTAGAGCGTTAATTGTCACTTATTGCGACTGTATCAGTATTAACAAAAGTACTTGAGAGATCTATTTATAGGGGCATTGTCTCATCCTTGGTCAGTCTGTATGATTTTTGAATGGGTCTCGTCCAATCTCCTTTTCTCTTCCAGAAACAGGACCGCTTCAAACTGGCCCCAGAGATGGACACCTACGTGTCGGACTTCTTGCAGGCCTGCCAGGATCCCGACAAACAGCTGGCAGTGATGGTGGGCTTCTCGTCGCTAACTAACCAGGGTTACCCTGTGGTGACGTCGGTGTGGAGGGTGGTGCAGCACCTGCAGCCTGCAGCTCTGCAGCACTACGTGGATTGGCTGAAGAAGATGTTCCTGCAGCCTGACCTGGACAAACTGCTGGACTTCAGCACTCGCAAGCAGAAGGACACTCAGGAAGGAAAGGAACAGTGAGTGTCTATGATCTGTCTGAGAATCTCAACTCTGGTCCTATCTGGTCTGCTGACCCTGAAAAGTAAGGTGATGGGATGGAAACTAGATGACTGTAACTGTTGATTGTCCTTTCTCAGGAAGGACAACTCCATATTCCGCCTGAGGAAGTGGATTGTTGCTCGACTCTCCTCAATCATTGATAACCACCAAGTGAAGAGGCAGGAGGATCTCATCATGGACACGGCCAGGTGAGATCTGCCGTTGTTGAGCACTGTCAAAGTCTTAGTGTTTGATGAATAGACGGCCATCAGCTGGTGTTGTTGTTTTCTCTTCCAGGTTTGTCTTATTCCACGCTTTCTTCAGTGCCAAGAGGGCTTCAGCTGACATCCCAGAGACGATGGAGAAGCTTTCTGTCCCAATGGATGATAGAACAAGAGGAGTGCTCATCAATTCTTTCTTTGGGTGAGAGATTCAATCTTTTCTATTCTGGCTCCAGCTCGCTCCTAAATATCAGCCACTGATTATTGTTATTCCTCTTAGCCTTGGTTAATAGCAAGTGCAAAGATGACATTAGAACAGTGGTTCCCAACCTGGGTGGCGCGCCTCCCACGGGGGGGGGTTAAAGTTGTATTTGTGCAACCCTTTGAGGTCGATTAACGCGCCGGCACGTCAAAATCACGTGACCTATTTAAGATGACACAACAGCAAGATGGAGCCTCAGTGACTCTCTGTTATGTGTTGGAGCAGCCTTCAAGCTGTGTACCAGTTTTTAAATTGTGTTGATAAGCCAAGTAAAACCAGACTTATGATAAATAATGTACGGCACGCTTTTTCGCTAGCATTACCGCCACGTTTGCTGCGCGTTTGGTGCAGGAAGAGACGGTCAAAACGGACTTCTCTCACTAAAGTGTCCGCAAGCAGGAAAAGTTTGCGAGCGAAAAAACACGTTCCTATTGGTGGAAAAAGGCACCACACCAGCCAATCAC
>CAEMYA010002118.1:210681-281985 GCA_903131615.1 Diplodus sargus
TTGTGGAGGGACCGACAGTGACGGTGAGAGAGTTGAGAGATGTGTGTCAAAATGAAAAAATAACTGTACAGTCACACGTGTGAGGTTGTGCTGAAAATAATGACACCAAACAAGGCAAGATAAATAGTTTTTAAGGTGAAATATAATGGTAAAATCAAAAATAGTCAATATGGCCAATTATACCCTGGACTGCATAAAATCCCAGTAACACACCCAATCAAAACTCTCTATAATCCAAATTGAAACATATTTCTTTATTTATTACCAACACCCCTATGAGGTACACCTGATGACACAAAAAAGAAAAAATATATCTCTATATATTGTAAAACTAGGAGAATATAACTGTTGTTTATTTTTGCAAATAAAAGTTTGTAATTAATTCTTTTAGTGTATGCGGGTTGGGGGGGCCTGGCTTGTCTTCGACACAGGCAAGGGGGGCTTCAAGGAAAAAAGGTTGGGAACCACTGCATTAGAAGACAGAGGCAAGTCCTAAACCCTGTTTTGTCCAAAAGGCTGTTTAATTGTGTCATTGTATCACTATTTGTCTTTCTATCCTCCCTCCAGGCTCCTCCTGTCCATGCACCACCTGCCGCAGACAGAAGATTCTTCCGAAGACGCCGCCGTCAACCAAAAGCGGCCGCTGGGTGTAAAAGCTGATGGCACCATGTGGATCTACCACCTGGTCCAGTATGCCCAATTCCTGCTTAGCCAGCCAAAACACGCCCAGAGCAGCAAGCCCTTCAGCCCTGAGCAGAGTCAGGCCTGGGACAGGTAGGACAGAATCTCCTCCAGCCACAGAGATGGCAATATAGGTTTAAGAAATAAGTCAGTTTATTACAACTTGTATCTTGTTTTTGTTAGTTTTGCCATAAGTTGAAATTTATAACAACACTGAACTTTACAAAAAAAAATGTGTATATTTTTGTTAATTAATATGTTAAACAAACAAGATGAACACAACTTACTACCTTATTTAGTGGCACTTATTAAACAGATACAGGGGTGTAACATTTTTGATAACTCCTTCACACACATGTTCCTACAGTATGCTGGAGTCTGTGTCAAACCTGAAGAAAAAGGCAAAGAGAGGCCGTACTGCAGAAAACACAGCCTTCCAGCAGCTCTTCCTGTTGGTCGGCATGCACTTCTTCAAGGTACAGCATACCTGAAGAGTCATGATATACAGTAGTATCACTGTTTTTATTTGAAAATTACTGCCTTGATGTTGCTGTTATGTTTGTCACGAATACTGTGTTTTAATCTCAAACTGCCAACCTGGGAACGCCATCTGCTGACCTGACACAATGAAACATTGCCATTGACAACTGTATGTTCTCCTGAAGGCCCCTGAAGAGCTGCTGGACATCATGAAGGACCTGCAGAGCTGTGTGGACAAAGCTCAAGAGAAGAAGGCCAAGAAGAAAAAGAAAAAAACAGGTGAGGCCTCTCACGTGATGGTGATGACACTGTCTCCATCATCCTTCCCTTAGGATTTATTTCCACTGATATAAATCATAAGTGGTTTGCAGTTGAGACAAGCATGTCATCTCCTCTAACTGAGATGCGACAGATAAGTTTCCTTCAATGATCTGTCATACTGCTCATTCTTGACACTTTGGAAATGAATTTGTGTAGTAACCAGTAACAGTATAGTGTGGATTAATTTAGTTGTATTGTTTTAGAGTTGCTCAGTGATGTAATAACCCTTGAACACATCCGTTAACTCTAAAAACATAGCATAAAGAGACAGTTTTGTTCGCTAATGAAGAACATGAGATGTGGTTGAAAGCTCCATAAAGTTAGTAAATAAACCTTGAACCTTGGCGCTCAAATTTTGATTTTAGCTATTTACTCACATTTTCATTGAATTGAAAATGGAGGTAGTTAAAGTTGCACTAAGCAATATTTTTAGATTATCAATCGATGACTGAAAATTGTGTGTGACGGGGGTTGTTTTTATTTACAAACCCACTTGGCTGAGCAGTTCCCCTCAGATCTAGAGAGTTTTTTTTTAGCATCTTTCAACTCATTGATTTGATTTTATATCTCCCAAATGTCCTGTTTTGGTGCACTCTCATCGCCCTTATCAGCTTGTTCCCAGACACAGCTGTCCATAAAAGTTTATAAGGTGATATCATGCCAGATACTCTGGTTATGTCTCGTTTGACAGTGGTCAAAAAACATTAAATGCTGCCTTAAAGTGTGTGAATGTGTGTGTCTTTTGCCGAAGCAGTCACAGAGCAGGGGGAGGAGCCTGAGTGGGTGGAGGTGATGGTGGACATCCTGTTGTCCCTGCTGTCCCAGCCGAGCCGACATATCCGACAGGTCTGCAAAACTGTCTTCTCCTCCATCTGCCCCAACGTTACTGCAGCAGCCCTCACCGCCATCTTAGATGTAAGTAACACATTGATTGTCATTCATGTCTGGCAGTAAAGCAAAGTCAATTTTAACACTATGAAGTGGATTAAGTTATGTCTGTAAACCTGTGATCTTAAAACATAAATTTAGTTAGAAATCGGCTCAAGTGCAAGTCCAATTGCTTCACATTGCTCCCTTACACAATCAGATCACAGTAGAACATAGAGGGATTGATGCATTTCTTGCACTAACAACTTCTAATTGTATTCAAAGTCACTTGGGTCATGTATTTTGCAGTGGAAGCTTTGTAAGTGATTCTAATGATGGTGTTTTGGGCTCTGTGAAGGTCCTGGACCCAGAGAAGGATGAAGAGGACGGCGCTGTGGTCATCACTGATGACAACAAAACCCCGAAGAAACCAGATGACGAAGATGATGAGGAGATGGAGGTCAGTTCTTGCTTTACATATTTACTTTGTTATCTCAACAATGACATCGTCTTATACATTGTGTAACATTCTACCCAGACCCCATATGCTCAGCCTTTTATTTACTGATTCCACAATAAATCTTTACTGTTAAAGTCGAGCTTTTGTTCTGTTTCTGAAGAAACCTTTGACGTGAAAACCGAAAACATGTTTTTTTTATCTCTGCCAGGATGAGAAGTCTGATGGATCAGATGATGAGGATGACGACAATAAAGATGAGGACGATGATGACGAGGACGAAGATGATGAAGATGGAGACGACGATGACGCAATGGAGGAGGAAGAGGAGGCGATGGAGGAGGGAGAGGTGGACCAAAGTTTCCGTTTGGAGCTGATGAAGGTCCTGCAGCAGCAGAACGCTCTGGTGGGTTTTCAGGTTGTCAGCAGGTCCTTTTGTCAGCATTTTGTGTGTACAATAATAAGCATGCTAACAAGCTAAAGTAAGATGAGGAGCTTTGTTAACATTATACCAGCAACATCAGGATGTTAGCATTGTCATTCTGAGCTTGTTAGCATATGGCTTGAAGCACTGTTTTGTCTGTGTACAACATCACAGAGCTTCTTAAAGTCTTTTGGGGGATGTGTATCTAGCACTCTAGCAAAAAATTATATATGTTTCTTTAGAGTAGCTTTACATACGCTGAGCTCAATACCAATAACCATCTACTGCACCTATAGACTGTTTAGAAGAAGTGGACATAGCCATCATGAGGTCACATGTTGGTCTTTGGATTACAGTTGTGTAACTTTGAGTTTGGGCATTTTCAGCCGAACACTGAATATGATGTTACCGTTTACTCCAAAATCGAGTTCACTGCTTGTGAGAGCATAAACTCATTCAGAATCAGAACCATTTGCTATGGTAATAAATTAAGTGAGCAAAAGGGTCATTTTCTCATGAGCTTACACACAATCAGAATTCTTCTTGGAACGAATGGAGTCAGCCCCTGCTGGCCAAGCGAGAGAACGCATGTTTGTAGCACTTAACTTTTAATGTTAACACTGCTAGAATGCTAGAATTTAATCGTGTCTCTCAAGTAGAGAGCCTTTAGATGAGGTTAACAGAAGCATGTATGTCAGATCCATGTTCACCAGCCATGATCAAGCCACGGCAGAAAAGGCAGTGTTCCATTGTGGTTAAGTCCTTTGTTGTTCTGTCCATTATTCAGGCAACAGAGGAGGATGGCAGCGATGATGAAGATCTGGATGATGAAGCCATGATGGAGCTGGATAAGAGCCTGGCTGCACTGTTCTCAGAGCAGAAGAAAAAGACTCAGGCCAAGAAGGACGAAAAGACAAAAATACAGAAAGAGAAGACGCTGGTCCGAGACTTTAAGATCAAGGTACCTTATCCTCAGTCTGTTCTCTGAACTTGTAAACACTGTGAAAAAATATGCTTGTTTGCTTAGTTCAGAGTATAAACACATGGAAAAACCCAGCTCCATCAAAAGTTGAAAACTTACACCTTCTACTACAAACAAAGATGTCTCACTCCCTAGTTTGTCTTTTCCTGGTGTTGTAGGTGTTGGACCTGGTCGAGGTGTTCGTGGCCCGGCAGGCTGGCAGTCCTCTTGTGCTGGGTTTGGTTGAGCCTCTACTCAACATCATCGACCGAGGAATGAGCTCTGACAGCGACCAGCAGGAGCAGGACTTCCTCCGCCGAGCTGCCGACATCTTCAGGTAATGCACTTTAACAGATGTATTTTGTTTGAAACACTCATTCCAGATTGTGTCCAGCACTGTGATGTCCCCTGCTCAGATGTTTACCAACATTTTTCAAATTAAATGCTGGTGTTCGAGCATTATGCTGTCCAGACCCTAATAACGAACCAAGTGGGATAAAAATGTTCACTTAATATCTCTGTCATTGTGGGAGACATTGCAAGTCTGTCTTCTTTATGGTCATTTTTCAAATAATTATTGCATCGATCAAATATTAATTAGAACTCGGAATTAATATGTGTGTGTGTGTGTGTGTGTGTGTGTGTGTGTGTGTGTGTGTGTGTGTGTGTGTGTGTGTGTGTGTTTTCAGGAATCAGCTGTGCAGGTCTAAGGTTTACTGCAGGACTGTTGGTGACAGACAGGGGGAGCTCCATGACCTGCTGGACAAACTCATGACTAAAACCCAGAAACTATCAGACTCCTCAGTCTCCCTCTACTACTTTAGGTACAACTCACTTTCATAGGATTTATATCAACAGAGGAAACGGAGGGTAATATTCATTACATGACTGGAAATAAGAGAATCATTTGAGATTACACTTATACTTACTTTTATATCTGCCAGACCCTACAAAATCACTGTGTCGATCCCCTGACTGAATATTTCAGCGTCTCAAGCTTTAAATGAACCATCATATCCACAAACCAGTGCTTTTATGAGGCGTTTACATGGCATTAGAAATCACTCTACATATACATGACACAACAACCTCAACTCAAGATCCACTTCACTGGCGTGTTCTTAGTGTTCGACTGCATCAAGACAGTCTTCACGAGCAGATTGAGTTTTTGTTTTCTCTGCAGGATGTTGAAGCTCTCCATCATTCTGTTCTGCATTGACTTGAAAGCCTGTTTGTCAGCCAAATATTGTGCCTCCGGTAGTTTTATGTATCACTGATGTTGAACTGTCCTTGCAGTGCTTCTCTGTACGTGGTGAAAGTGCTGCGCGGAGCCCCACCTGCTGAGAACAAAGACGACAAGGCAGAAGCAATTGACGTACGTTTTTTCAGACACTGATTAATTTGTCACCTCATAAGATCATTGGTAGTTAGTCAGGAGAGTGTAAAACACCAGAAAGTCATTCTGCTAATGTCCTAATGATGCGATGTGTGAGTTGAAGCTGCCACAGATGGTACAAAATGACATTTAAAATAACATTTACTGAAAACCGATCAGACACAGGTCAGACTGAACTTTTCGTTTGTTCTTAAGTCACAAGGCTGGTCAGGAGAGAGATGGTAATTAAATATTTACATGGTATGCAGTTGTTACCGTTGCATTGTCCAGCTCTGCACCAGATACATTCCAGGTCTGTCCCTGTCTTTTACTGGGTCAGGAAGTGGGTCAGTCCTGAAAACTTGGCCCCCTTTCAGAGTGTCTTCCTCACTAAATATATTGCTTTTTTGATAGTTGATGTTTCGTTGAAGTCGTTTTCAGAGCAAAATTGCCAAACATTTAATTGCTCAAATGTGAATGTTTGCTCTTTTGTTATCCTTCTATGCTCTTCTTACATTCACTCTGTTATTAAAGAGTATGGTTCCTGATGTGTTGTTTGATCTTTCACGGTGTGCGCGTGCAGTTGATGTTCATGGGAAACGTGGATGTGGATCGGGTCTCCGCTGTCTTCAGAGGGGCGCTGAGCTCCTTCCTGAGCAAGAGGAAGAGCCCTCTGACCGCACAGATGTTCACAGACTTGTTCAACAGATTCCCGGTGAGTACAACAACACATATCAGAGGTACAGAAGTAAGTTCAGGTCATCATGCAGACAGAAGCTATGTCTCTGCTGGCAGTATCTAACTGAGCTTGTGTGTTACTTCCAGGTTTTGTGTGTGAACCTGTTGGATGCAGCGACACAGCACATCACATCTGCGGTCCGAGTGCACCAACAGGTAAAGATCTATCACCCTTTTCCACACCTGAGAGAGAAAAAAAAGAAGAGGAATTAAATTAAAAGCTAAGCTTGATTTAGTGTGAATGCTTCTGCTAAAAAAATTACTCAAGAAAACATCAAAGTTGCGCAAGAGTAAATTAAACATAACAACACAGTTGGTATTGTGGTCTCCAAAGGTAATGTTTCAAATAAATCTGTCATTTTAAATCCTGTAAGTTTCCTGGTAAAGGTAGAACATGTCAGTTAGTGCAACAGAGTGGAACATGTATATGTTTGTAAAGAATAATATATATTGTAAGTTCGTAGACACACTGACAACACTTGTTAGTAGGTTGAGTTCTGGGCACCTTAAACCTAGACTGTCTCCTAATACACACAGCCTATCAAGTGTATAACTCTTTCCTTGAGGTAGCTCTCAGGTTGGGGACCCCTGCATTACAGTATTGTTTATAGGACAAGACATAACCTTACTGGTCATTTTCGGGGTGGCTGTATAAAAGGCAAGCTACTGAGTCAGTCCCTCTTCTGTCAGTATTATGCACCAAACTACCAGAAACACAACTAAGCCCCTAGTCTTGCACTGACTCAAATAACTGTGTTGAATCAGCTTTAACTTGTAAGTTGTGAGATTTATCCACCATTAGTTACAAAAGAGGCTTTTGGTATGTGGTGAAAATAGATGACATTACATATTGGCCAAAACTATTTAATGTAGACCTAACACGCTCCACCAAATCAAATCTCGGTAAATCATTTCTAACCGTCCACCCAAACTGCACCACCACAGCAGCTGAGTCATAACAACCTGTCAGTTATCAGTAATTATTTGAATACTTTTGACGAACACAATAGAGAAAATCCTCCCTCCATCGCAGCTGCCAGATAACCATTTAATCCCAGCCTTTTCTGCTATTATGTACATCAGACTTCCTGTTGATGGACATTGTTCTGTGTGTTCAGGGCCAGGCGTGTATGCTGGTGTTGCGGGCGATGCAGAGCAGGGACGTTCAGCAGCTGCTGAGTGGCGCTCCGTGGATGGAGCTCTGTGTGAAGGTTACGGGTCAGCTGGCAGCGGTAGGTCGCCGCGACTCTACATCTCAGTCGCATCACAGATTAACACTGAGCACTATTGTGTGTAAATATTACTGAATATATTGGAGCTGCATTTACACACAGGAAGTTAAGAAATTGAATCAGTTGTTTAGGTAATTTTATAGCAACACAACAGCTTGAATACTTTCCTTTCCTTTCCTATACCCAAACTCAGGGTATCTGTACATATATATGCAATACCACTGCTCTCTTTCCTAATTAAAGTTCACTAAACCTCTGAACAGATTAAAAATAATTTTCTAATGTAATCTAAGATAGCATGAGTCAGTTTTATTTATTATTTTTAATTTTAGTGAAGAACTGACTCAGTTCTTCACTAGAATTGGGGACGTTCATGCATAAACACCCTTTAGTCTTGTGCAGATTTTAATTATTTTGTTCTAGGAGGTTTTGTGAAATTGCGTTCTGCCGTGATAAACCATGATTAGAGACATTGCTACACTCACTGTCCTCTGTGTCTTCAGGACAGCTGAGGGTAAAGACATGCATACCAGTAATTACATGCTCCTGTAATTCTTCACCAACCACCTCACCTCTGTGTTGCCCAATCTTTTTTCCTCCTACACAGAAATGGACCTTCCAAACAACACTTTTGCAGTTGCCAAAAAAATTGTTGTTAACGAGAAGTAATGATGGTACTGGTCTACTTTTAGAGATTTTTAAAGCATATAAAAAAACAGTTTTCATCCAGGCAATGTTTCAAAATGTCTGTGGTAGAAAATGCTGAATCACTGTTAAATCATTTGTTGCATAACTCAAAAGGGGCACTGCAACCTTTGATGTGAGAGGAAGTGTAGACTGTCCCGTCATGAAAATCTAAATGACCCCTAAAGACCTTCAAGTGTCGATTTCTTTTTTTTTTTGGAGATATGCTCTGTTGAAATTGGCTTTGACTGGATTTGTGTTTTTAAAAGAAGACAAGAAGGCTAACCAGCGCCACAAACATCCATCTTAATGGCCTCGTTCTCACGGCAGTCTGGGTATGGCTGAGCTACTGGAGACAGGGATTAGGGAACTGACTGAGCAGCTTCTAATGTGTGGATACTGTTTCCTAAATTTATTAATTTAAAGGTGCACTATGTAGTTTTCACGAAGGAATTTTAATCTGAGGAGAAAGTGTTTTATGTATAAGTAAATTAAATAAACAAACTCTCTTTGTTGTCATGACTGAATAAACAAACCAACCTTAAAGGAAAACACAATTTCATACTGTTTTACTTTGTTTGTATGTGGCGGACCCTGCCACCTTTATCAGCTTCAAACAGTGCTCTGAGGACCTTGTTTTCCTCTGAGAACAGCTTGTTGAATCAGTTATGGAAAAATAGTATATAATGTTGTAAATATAAAAATTCTGAGTTCGAATGTCTTCTCTATAATGCCCCTCTAACCACAGCATTTTCTGCTCTCAGAGTCTTCAGCAGGTCGGTGAAACAGAGAGCAAGGTGATAAAGGAGAAGGTGTTGAAAACCCTGGAGCTCTGTCAGTTCCTTGTCAAGCATGTTCACCAGCAGGTAGGTGGACTGATGACTGTGATGATAAATCATGAGAGGTTACTGGTTGATGTGGTTTCAATCCAGACTAAAGTCTGTGCTTCTCTCGTCTGTGCTGTGTAGAAGCTGTCTGTGGACCTGGAGCACCTTAAGAAAGTCCTGCAGTCCCTCACCAGCGTGATCACTTTCAAGAAGACCGGGAAGCTAGAAGACACCTACTGGGCCGTGATGAAACACTTCGGATTCATGTGAGTTAATATGTCAGCGTCTCTGGAGTAACAAGCTCTGGAGGAGACTCCCATGCAGTGTTTGTATGCACATAACGAAACAGGGAGGAATCAGGTTACACAGATTATAACCAGGTTTATTTTAAACCCATGTAAACGTGCAGCATTGTATTGAAGGCATTTTGTTGACCTTTTATTTGTTTTCATTCTGACATTCACAGGAAACCCAAAGTTGAAAAGACAAAGCCCGACAAGAACGCTGAGCAACAGCAAGTTTCCAAGAAGAAGAAAGGTTTTCTACCGGAAACCAAAAAGCGTAAACAGCGCAAGAATCCTGTTTTAGAGCCAGCAGGAGAAAAGCCGACATCCACAGACAAACCGGGAGCAGACAAAGGACAAGCCAAAAAGAAACATGACAAGAAGACAAAACAGAAACGACAGGCCAGTGGCGCGACAGCTTCTCAGCCCAGCCCAGCCAAGAAAAGCAAGACACAGTCTGAGAACAAGCAGGCCAAGAAGAAGAAGAAACCTAAGCAGAAGAAAGAGGGAGGAGTGAAAATGTAAAGTGGACATTTCTATTTAAATGTTAATTTCTTTTTAAAGAGGCTGTGTTTGGTCTGTTGATTTTCTACTGTCCATGGTTCAAGAAATATTGTTTTGTGTCAGTATGAGATACTATTATACATACTGAAAACTTTAAATGTGTGAGAAGTGAATTGATATGGATTATTTTTCTAACATGTGACTATTGATTAGAAAAACAATAAATTAATTTCTCTTCCTGAAAATCCATCATAACTCTGCTCCTACTTCAGCTTCTGAACTTACGTAAGTCTTGAGTCACAGGTTATGTCAAGTCACTTTTCTCCATTGAAGAAATGTCCATCTTACCTTTTTTTTATAAAGAGAATCGAGACAAGGTATTGGAACCTGTCAAATAATGTTATTGACCAATTTATTTAACCAGTTCAAAAAGTATTACAAAGAGTCGTGAATAAACACTTGTGACACAATCATGGTCCCACAGGTCATTCCAACCTACAGAGAAAATGTAAAACTCTTCTTGTGCGTTCAACAAGTCGGATCGAACTTTGCATTTCATGATCACTTCCTTCAGACCACTTTTTGCAATTAAGAGGATGGTCTCTATTTTTAAGGTTGATGAGTCCCCTGTCACAGCCAGGATCTGAAAATACCATAGCTTTAGTGTTCTCACTTCTGGCTCCGGTCCTAAGATTGGTCCCCAACCCTCTTAGTGAAAGATCTTCAGAGGATTTGCTTTAAACTCACCTGCTACAGGATAAACAAAGATAAAATACGTATCTTAGCATCTTAGTAATGTAGTAAAAAACAAAAGACCATTCATTATTAACCATAAAATAACACACTCAACACAAATATAAACAGGACTTCTTAGGACTTATTTTTATACACATAAAAAATGTAAGTGGTCCTTGTAATTGGGCACGGGCAGGTATGGCATATCAAGAGGCTGATTAATCGAAATGATTAGCATTGCACTGGTCGCAATAAATTACTAAAATCTAAAATGTGCAATTTGATTTTTGGGGTAAACATTTACAAGGCACAGAAATGTGGATGTTTGTGTGTTGATATGCCACATCTTTCCTGGCAGTTGGATGGATGGATGGATCATGATGACAATGGAGGAGTGCTTACTTACAAGGATTTCATCCTGCTCAAAATCTGAGACAAATATTGTGGATTGTTCACAGTAAAAAAAAACAGAATGTTGTGGGACCTTTATCTGAGAATGTGTTGCCTTTTTAGTAATAGAGGTGAAGCAAAAATGTAATTTGTCACTGAATGGCATCTTGTCTAGACTTGCCGGACATAATGTTTGTCATGACTAGACTGAACCATTGCGGAAAGATCTGGGAGGACCTGAGTCTGAAGTCACCTCTCTGCGACACAGTACCCGTTACATAACGTTACATAACATTCTTATTAGGAAAAATGTCACTGTCCTCGGCACAGGATTTGATGTTGCAAGCCTTTGTGCTGCACACCACAGTGAGCAATCGCACAGAACCCTAATTCAGCTGTCAGACAGAAGATGCAGTGTCCCACAAATGGATTACTATACAGGACATGAAGGTATGCAGCAATAAATCTACAGGAATGCCATGCAGGCGGCAGCCCCATCCATCAGTTCTCTCATCTCAAAGCCCCTCTCCACTTCAAGAGCTTCCAGTGGTGGGTATCAACAGGAACCATCTCACATCCAACAGAAATTAGCCACTGTACACTGCCTGCCTAGCACTATCTGAACATGGTGAACATAGTGGAGCATTTAGCAGCTACGAAGTTATTTCACTCAGGAGTTGGTGGAGACCAAAAAAGGAGCTTAAAGGGTAAGTCCTCCCAAGAATTAATATTCAGAATTCATAGCAGTTGGGGGAATTTTTGAGGACCACAAAACATGTTTAGAGCTCCACAGCAAAACAACTGATGTAGAGGAGGATTTCTTATAAACCTATCAGCTCTGCAGAAGCCCTGATAACCTGAATTGATTTGAAAAGACATTATATACACCCCTTTCTAAGCTGAAATCTTCACTGTAGCTGCTAAGCTCAAAGTCATACCCTGTCTGAAGTGGGTGCACGATTGTGACCTCACATCGAGGGCGTAACATGTCGTAGAATCAACTTGCGATCTCAGGCCTTCTGGAGCCTTAGATTACAGCTGGCTAGCTGTATGAAGCCATTATATTTACGGAAGACTTTATACAGTCAGATAGAAAGCTTCACCTGACTTTCCATCAGAATGAGTAATCACTGAATTTTCCTTTTTGTGTGAACATATCTTTACAAGTAGAGTGAACATTGAACTTGGATAATCGCAAACATAACTCTGAATGATTGATAATGTTGCTTCAGATCTGCTTGATGTGTGAATAAACAACAGTTTGCCTTAGAGTTCACCTTGGCACATTCATGCAAAGTTGATCCTTTTATAGTAACATATAAATCAGATTGTAATTAAACTAGCTGTCATGGTCCCAAAAGTATGATATCGGATGACTTTGGGGACCCCTGCGACATTCCCTCTGGCACCAACACAAGGTGGTTAAAGCCTCTTTTCACCTCTAGCGAAAAAGAAATATGAAAATCTTAACTGGCGGATTGCCATGAAATTGATACAATCATGTTCGACAAATGATGTATCATATATTTTTTGTGATGCTATGAGCTTTCCTTACATCTTGGAGCCAAAATTTCAACTTTGGCAACGTTTGGCAGCAAGGACCACCAAAGTCATTAGGAGTCATCTTAAGCCCTCCATCAAATAGTTGTTGAGATTTTTTTGCTGCAGATCACAGAAGTGGAACTACTGACATGCAGACTGAAATTCCCATTCCAAGGGCCACACTTAGGTTAGCTTTGGCTAAATATACTAGGAAATATAATGAGACACTGAGAGCAGAAGGACTGTGAATGTATCAGAAGGCACAACAAAGGATCACGTTCAAGAAGTTCAAAAGTGAAGTTCTCACCTCAGAAAAAATTGTTCAAGCTTGGAACCAGGCTGATTTGTTATGCCTTCTTTGGCTTACAAAGCAGAGGAGGTACTTGTCTGAGTTCCTGGCTCTGTACCGTCAAAGCTACAGCTTGAACCTGCAGTAATGACGCCTATAAACAGACACTGGTGGTGACAAATCATCCATCTCGAACCCTGACAGCAGGGGTGAGAATCGGAGCAGTGGTGTCCTCTCTTCCTGACAGTGAACTGTCACTTGTCATCACACTGAGTTGAGATATAGAGCACAGAAGCAATCTACTAATGCAGCTCAGTGGAATAATAAGAGTGAGCTGTAAAGTCGAGGGTAAGGTCTCATCAACATGAGAAAGATGTGACTAATGCATGCCTGATTCATCCATTCACTTTACAAAATATTTTCTTTCCATTGGATTCATGCTATTAAACATGGACTGTGAATGTTTCCAATATATGCTCAAGTATACCATCAAGTGTTTACCATTTTAGTATTTTGCCTTCACCCATGTTGCTTCATGTTGTTTTTGTTAAAGTTTGCCCCTTTGGAGTCTGATGCTGCACAGCAGGCAGATTGGCAGGCTGCTGGCAGGGTGTTAATTTTGTATTGAGTGCAACCGGAAACCCACTAATTAGTGCACCCAGTAGTTTACTTGCCAGGCCTTGTAAGAACAATCTGAGTTGAGTTCTGCCATGCTCACTTGCTTGGAGGAGGCCCAAATCTGCATGCCTCACACAGTCCGATTCTTCTGTTAAAAACCTGCTGTCTGGAAACCTTCTTGTTCCTGAAGTAATAATTCAAAGGGCCATATCTATTTTCATCCATGTTTGTTCTCATTGTCTCTACATTTTATAATCATGCTGATCTTTTCCAAAGAAAGCTAGATGAACTAATGTCTGTCTGTCTGTTTAACAAAGACACTGTAGAAGTGAGATGCCAAGGATTGCCAACTAAACCAAGTTTCAATTGTCTGCAAATTGATCTTCGTACATCCAAGAAATGAAAGCAAATCAATTATTGTTTGTAAGATTGAAAAAGTGCATTCATTGGAAGTAAAAACAAACAGTGACTACAACAGATGTAGTTCAACAGATTAGATTCAAGTGTGGTTAAAAAAACTGCCCCTGAGGGTGGCACTAGGGGAGAGGCAAGAAGGGTCGATAACTAAGAACTTTAATAAAGCAGGTTTCTTTTACCACACAATCCAACCACAACTCGCAAGTTGATTATGTGGTCCTCTTTAAATGTTCACAAATTGTACTAATTGTAGACCAGTTGCCTGAGTCAACACACATATTACACACAGCAATAATGTTGCTTTATTAAACAGCCTCAGAGGACCAAATCGACTCACTGGCCGATATCCCTTGAAAAGCCTATCTGCGGCAGTGAGGAGCAGACCTCCAGAGACAACAAAACCCGGAAAACTGGCCTCATTAATTCTAAATTAGGCTATACACAATAACTAGGCTATTCCCAGAGCAAACTTAAATCCCACAAAAGTACCTGTATCTCTCTTTCTATTGTAGCTCTCTATAAGTGACAATAAATATTAGCAGTTGTGACTCATTTATCCCAACCAATGATCTCCATCATGTTATGCATTCTAAAGTCATGATCTCCATCATTAATAACCACAGGCCTTTATCTGCCACTACTACCACACCCAAACACTTATCTGACCTCCATCACTTGATAACCATGACCTCTATCAATTCCTAGCCATTGACCTTCGATTTCTAGCTATCGATCTTCACTTACTCCCAACAATTGATCCTCATCCATTCTTAGCCACCAACCTTCATGGACTACTATTCAACCCCTCCATTGATTCCTCAATGGCCTTAATATATCCCTAGCCACGGACACCCTTCGATCACTGGTAATTGACAACCACTGACATCCATCCATCTTTACTAACCACTGACCTTCATCTCTTCTCGGCCATGCACCATTAATTCTGACATTCATCTATTCCTATTTATTTCTACCCATTTCTAGCCACTGACCTTCATCAGTTCCTAGCCATTGACCTCCATCAGTTCTTAGCTAAAGACCTCCCTCCATTCCCAGATGCTGACCCTCCTCCATCTCTATTCACTGACCTTCATCCTTTTATAGCCATTGACCTTCATCCATTCTTAGTCACTGACTTTCATCCATTCTCAGCCTTTGACCTCTACAGACTACTAGTCGGCAATGTCCCTCCAATCCTACCACTGACTCCTATCCTTTCCCTGACCACTAAGCCCCATTTCTTTTCAGCCATGCACCATTGACATTGACCTTCATCCATTCCTACGACGCACTGCCACTGACCAACCATTTCTACATCAGTTTCTGGCCATTGAGCTTCATCCATTCCTTGCCACTTACCTCACTCCATCCCTAGCAACTTACTGCCGCTGACTTCAATCCATTTTTAGCCACTGAACTCAATTGATTGCTCGCCACATAAACTCATCCATTCCTTGCCACTTACCTCAGTCAGACCCAAGCAAGTTACCGCTGCTGACTTCCACCCATTTCTACTCATTAACCTCCATTGATTCCTAGCCATTAAAATTCATCCATACCTAACAGCCCTACACCACAGACCTCTATTCATTTGTCCGTTCACAGACTTCCTTTGATATCACAATGACCATCCTTGGCTCCACTGACCATTCATTCCTAGCCCCCTAACCTTGGTCCAGTCCTATCTATTAACCTCAGTTCATCCCTAACTACTTCCTGCTGCTGACTTCCATCCATTCCTAGCCATTGACCCCTATCCTCATTCCTAGCCACTGGCCTCCACCATTTCATCCATCTCCAAGTGTCAATATCCATCTATTCCCCATTGACCTACATCCATCCCTAGTCACTCACATCCAGTTTGCCACTGACAGCCTGAGAGCTTCATCCCTCATCCTGCTTCACCAGAAAGAGATGTTTCACCTCCCCCAGTAAATAAAACTCAACTCCACCCTTAGCAGATGGAAAAAGTGTCTCACAGCCTGGTCAAATGGAAAAAGGGAGCATTTCCACAGGATGGCTGGAAGGCAGAGGGATTTTAATTGCATCTGGTGAGGACTGTACCTGCTCTTGGTTGCTTAGAATTACATCATTTACACAAGACACTCATGTCTGTTCCATTCTATCCCTATATTTGTTTTTTTGTATGCTGAAAACATGTTTGATCTTCTGGATCCAAAATCTATAAATTGTTCTGGTGAAAAAACACATGTTTGAATATAGAATGCATTAGTCATCTTTCACTGGCTCGCTTCCAATTTCCCTGCAAAGATGAATGGTTTCATTCTGTTGCACTTATGCCAATGAGATAAGATAGACGGGCAGTCTGTCAGTGCATCTCCCAGGGCTGGAGCTTTGCCAAAGGCTGCTTCATATTCCCAGGCCTTTTCTTGCCGGGGACAATTAGGAACATGGTGTCCTGGTACCTGGCCAACACACTGACTGATGCTGATTCACTTCCACTGACCTCGAATAAGACAGCCTGTGGCGCCATTACAGGAATATGTTGAGATTAAGAATGGTACTTCTATGGATAACCTTCATGTCAATAAATCACACTGAAAGATTGATGAGGTCTATACGGTAGATTTTGTTCTCTAAGCTGTGGATCTGTTTGTGTATTCTACAGACAGTGCGTGCTGTTCACATGCTCCTATATAGCTTAGAAATTGTGGAAGCATGACATGGTTCTCTAGTAGCTAAATGGTCCTGATGCAGGAGAGACTGCAAATTCAATGGATTTCTCTTAGGAAGGTCATTTGTACTTGTCTATTGGAACGGGTGACGAAATGAAAATCCATGTAAACATTTGCATATCATCAAATGTCATCTATACTGTATAACATCAGCTGAATAGTTCAAATTCTTACTGTGTGGCTGTGCATGTCCTTGAGTATTAGCTTTCCAAAGACTATGTTTAAGGTAACCGACACATTCAAAGGATTAACATAAAGTATTTATTTATAAACTTCGAATATTACATATTTTCCTTTGATAAGGCAGGTTATATGAACTCCAGAAAGATGATGTTACTGTAAAACATTCCAGCTCTCATAATGGCATACATTTACAGTGAATTCATATAATAAATGACACATAATAATTTCTATTAGGCCCACTATGATACAATATGGAGAATCAAAAGAAGACTGGCTTGAGCTGAAAACCTCTGCTTGAAGGATTCTCAGTTTATTACATGTCAGAGAATACATTAGCTATAAATACTCAAAAAGGAAAATACCGCATTAGCGCTAAAACTTACTATCTGACACATTGAAGAAAACAATTGTATGTGCATAACTACAGCAAAAAAGTCTTGCATTCTGTCAGGCTAACTAGAGCTACCTACAGATGTCTAGCAGACATTGGAGGACAGTACTTTATGCAAATATGCTAAGTCACTTAATTCAAGGAAAAAAGACTACGCATACAAATAAGCCATTTCTACAGCCTATATGCAGCTTTGCACTGCCTAACAGCACCACAACATCCATTATAGTCTAACTACATACTGGTAGTGTGTCAGAGGACATGCCAAGGAAGATCAGCGAGCCATTAAGGTCTGTGTTGTGTCACCAACTCTTAATAATTTAACACAACCGCGTGTCACATCCCGAGGAGGGTTTAAAGTTTAAACATCTTGGAGGTTTAAACAACGTTTTAGGCTGGGGAAGAGGAAGAGGTCCAAAAGTCAAAGCAGGCAAATACTTTACACAGTTCCATAAGGAATTACCGGTTGGCTAAATACAAGTGTATTAGGAAGGTGTGCGGCCGCATAGCTATCCTATGTGCCACTGTAGTACTAGTGTTACCTCTAGGCCGACTATTCTGCTCAGTATTCTGCATTTTTTCCTACTAATTTTAAGTAATCTACAAGCAGCAGAGATCGATGTGGGAGTTTTTTGTGCCTTATTGCTTTTCCTGTTTATTCCACAGTCTCATTCCCTGAAGTTGCACTGAGTTAACAGTCAAGAGGAACCGTCTGGGTGTCCTCCGCCGCCTCGGGGACGTCCCCGCTCTCTGCGCTCTGGCAGGACAGCTTGGTCTCCTCACATCTCACCGGCCGGACGATGACGCACGGCCTCACGGGCTCTCCGCCGCCGCCGCGCGCGGGGTTACGACTGTCGCGCTCGTATTCGTCCTGCGCGCGCTGGATCTTCCTGTTCCGGAGCTTCCTCTTGTGGAAGTGGAAGGTTGCCAGGGAAACGAGGACAATCCCCACGAGCACGGCCACCAGAACGAGGAGCGCGAGGGTGGAGGAGAACGGGGGGAAGATGCTGAGCTGCTCCGCGCAGGTGCCGTTGTTGGCCTGGAGGAGCCCGTGGCAGCGGCGCACCGGCACCGACAGCCCCGCGGCCTCGGAGGTTCTGGCTGTCATCCGGTCCATGTCGTCTCTCTGACCCCAGTACCCTTCGTGCTCACCGGGCTCAGCGCGGTGACACCGGCCCGCGCATGTGGTTTACCTGCACCGAAAAGAAGACACATGAGCTCCAAACCAGAAACTCATTAGCCGCTCCCGCCTGCGTTAATCTCACCAAATCTCGAACAATTAACACGGAAAATGTGCACTAGTTGACAGTATATCACACTGATGATAAAGCGCGGCGATTTTCCGCCTGGAAACAAACGCTGCTGTGAATGTAAAATGGGGTAGAAGTCGGGATAATACATCATCTATTGTAATGTGGAGGCCTCCCAACATGAAGCCATTCCTTCCCACACCAGCAGCGATTTAGGACAAGAATGGTCAGATGATGATGTCTGCATCTGCTCAAATCTCATGCCATTGTGTCGAAATAAAAGGAGGATCTTTACCTGATGAAACAGTCAGTGCAGGGAACAGTCCGCGAGTGCAGAGCCGATAATTGTAAATGGGAATACAGGATCACGGTGACGCATTTCATACAATGAGATGCTGCTGCTGCTGCTGCTGAGCTCCGATCACTCAGGGCGCTTTGATTGCCGCAATCCGCTCAGTGTGCATCCAGGAGAGCGCTAAATACTATAAAGAACGAGAAAATCCCTCAGTATACTTCAAAGTGAGGTTTTAGAAAATGCGATTAGACTAGAGATGTGGTGAGGTTTTCCCTGGAAAAGCGTCCCTCCTCCGGTCGTCCGCTGCTCCACTCAGCATCTGAATGAAAAGCTGCAGCTGCATTAAAGGTCCCGTATACCAGTCAGCTGGCAGGGCTGCTTTTTTTTTTTTCCTCTTCTTCTTCAAATGTAGTCTATGATTCATCCACACCAGAGTACCACGGTTCACCTCTAATCAGTATAGGCTTTGCCAATACATGCACATTAGTTCAAATGAAACCGTGCATACACAATGAGGTAATGAGTTTTAATTTTAGACCCTGGTCGGTAACAACTGGTGTCCCTGAGGGGTGTGGTCTCTCAAATGCTGCAAACCTACATGATTTGAAGTGTTTAAGCCTCATTATGAGGGGTGTAAATAAACTCAAGCTGCCATGCACTCATTTGGGTCTAACTAGCTGTAGGAGGTATGTGTTAGGTTAATTATCAGCATTTATTCCAGAATGTGAGGCAAGGAAAGTTGGTATAAATGCTTATTTTTAGACAACACACCTTCATCTCTACTCTGTGGAGAGGTGCAGCTTAAGAGGTATGCATTCAGATGCACATCTATCACGGATATACTGCTGAAAATTGCTTGAAATTTTGATGAAACCAGTCCATGACAATGTTCATTAACATCCTTTAAAGCTGGATCTGCCAGGCAATTAAAGTAGGTTCTATAGGGGGATGACTCTGAACTAATTTACATCAGTTTGATGTGATATATTCAAGTTTTATGTCAAATGAAAGCAGTCAGCCCTTCACAATACGTCAGCCTTTAATGAATCCCATTCAAAGCAGACCACTGTGATGTTCGATTTTCGACACTTCCTTTCAGACCAAACTTTGATTTCTCAGTAACTGATGGTGATGAACCGACATTGTGTGTTAAAGCCTCATTATGAGGGGTGTAAATAAACTCAAGCTGCCATGCATTCATTTGGGTGAAAGTAACTGTAAGAGGTTTGTGTTAGGTTAATTATTAGCATTTTTTCCAGAATGAGAGATGAGAAAAGTTGGTTTAAAGGCCTCTTTTTAGACATCATACCTAAATCTTGAAATTTTGATCAAACCAGTCCATCACAATGTCCATTAACATATTTGAAAGCTGTATCTGTCTGGCAATCAAAGTAGGTTCTATAGGGGCCTGACTCTGACCTAATTTACATCCGTTTCCTATTAAGAAAATTGTTAATTTGATTCATTCATTTCACAAAATCTCTACCCTTATTGAACTCCATTCAAAAAAGTGATGATTTCTTAGACCTGATGTGATGTTTGCCAATTCCTTTTAGACCAAATTTTGATTCCTTGGTGAATGATGCTGATGAGTGATAAAACAAAATCAAGTCTTTAAGCTTTATTATGAGGGGTGTAAATTAACTAAAGCTGCCATGCATTCATTTGGACCAGATTAACTGTAGGAGGTATGTGTTAGGTTCATTAAAAAGTTGGTATAAAGGCCTATTTTTAGACCTCACACCTACACCTCCGCTCCATAGAGGCATATATTTTCGGAACCATTATGGAATCTATACTTGATGAACATGCATATTTCTCACGCATATACTGCTAAAAAGCACAATTAAACCCTGTCATTATGTTCGTTGACATCACTGAAAGCCATATCTGCCAGGTGATTAAAGTAGGTTCTATATGGGCCTACTTTCCATCAGTTTGATATGATTTATTCTTTTAATTTGATTATTTTATCCTTCATAATACTGAACTCCATTTAAAATGCTTTTGAGTCTCAAAGTCAGCAGTGATGATTAAAGCATCATCATCTCTTTTCTGACTCACAGGTGCGTTTACATGGAGACTAATATTTCCATTTTTCAATCAGTTTAAAAGCCCAAACAGAATAAAAATGCCCCATATGAACACCTCAATCAGAAGCAACAGGCCCAAACCAAAAATAAAGGTTGAGGTCCAGATGGGAAAAACCTGTTCAGATTTTTGCTGTGCATGCCCATCATCTTGCATAGTGACGTATGTGCTGAGAGTGTGTTTTTAATATGAACTTATAGAGAATTTATCATAAATGATATCCATCTTCAGGACAGGGAGCTGATCAAACATGCCCAAAAGAGATCAATTATCCGACACGGAAGAGGAATGCATGAGGCAAAAAACAAACAAACAGCTGTTTTGATTTGATGTATTGTTGCATGTAAACACCAGACCCTATTTATTTTATCCCATGTAAACAGTTGACTCGAAATCTTTAATTGGAATAAAGAAATATTACCCAAATCAACTGGACCGACAGCTGACTTTGTCCTTCTAGATCCCCTGTCACCTGGTTAATCTTCATAGATTTATTAAATCATGAAATTCAGGACAGAATTAAAGAGGACATGTTCAGAATAAGAGGCTTAAGTTCTTAAGCGCTTGTTTTCACATTAAAGCTATTCTTGAATAATATATTACATCCACTTTTACTTTTGGCGGAGAGATTAAATGTTTCACAAAAAAAGTCACTTTAAATAAGTTTGAAAACCCCTAATTTAGACCACCGCCAAATGGAGCTCAACTCCTCCCTGACTGCAAGATTACTGCAGGCTGTGTGTCACAGACTCCAAATATAGAAGTGTGGGTGAAGGAGAATGCAGCGAGGAGACATTTCACAATGAGGCCACACCTTGGCCTACTCAGGTTTTAAAAGACTGTACAGATATTGGTGCCACTTAAAAATCCATTTAGTGTTTTTATGACTACTGGCGTACCATGGTTTCTTGGTAGTCTGCATCCTAGTGTGTCCCACATGCATACTACATACTAACTCTAAGCAACGACATTGAGGTATCAGCAATGACAAAAGAAGACTGCTGCGTGTCGTCTGACGTCGCCTGTGTCTCCGCTATTATTTAGTCATTAGCAGCATCTTAAATTTAGTGACTTTGAGCTCAACAATAAGTTCACATCATCAACATTGCCAGGATAGGAAATACATGAAATATCAAAAAAATCAAAACACACTGGAGAAGGGCCTTCACAGGTCATTTATAGAAGATAATCTGAGACCCAAGAAAGATCTCCCTCATTTGAACCCCAACCATGATCTTTCTGGAATGGTAACCAAGTGCTTTTGAGCATGAATCTAACTGGATCTTAACAGCAACACTGTGCTGATCAGAACTGTTCCCTGTGTGGTGTGGTGTTTCTCATTTTATACTCTCTTCTGTCTGTCTTTAAGTCATCTCAAAAATCATAAGAAAAGGATTGAAATTAGATTAACTTAATTAACATTAAACCAACAAATCATTGTCCAAAAATGTTCCTCAGGAAACCTTGATAAATGTGACGTATCTTAATGGATTTATATAAAACAAAATGTTTTCTTCTGAAAAAACTTTCTGTAACAACTTTAACTTCCAGATACTTGTCTTTATTAGTAATGATGTGGGTGTTTTATGCAAATCTGGGTTTGGGGGATTTATTAGACCGCAGCGCCCCATCTGTCGTCAAAGTTATATCTAGTGAAGGGTTACAGCTTCGTAAAACGTTGATAAATGTATCCTAGAATTTAAATTAAATATTCAAACATTTCTGATCTCAAAAGTTCTGAGTGGTTTAAAACTCATTTTGCAGCAGAGTCACAAACCTTCTGCAATCAGCTGAGTGGAAAATCTGGGTTTCAGGGCATTTTTTTAAGCTATAAAAGATAAGGGACTCTATTGTTAGACTTAGAGACTTAGCAGCCTCAGTCAAAATAGATTAAACTGCAGCATGAGTATTTATGGAGGTGTGTATTAATAACAGATAAAAACATAGAGGAAGATCTAGATTCACATAAAAGCCTCTGTGCGTTTCTGTATTCACTCCACAAAGTGCCTACGATTCTCACAGTAATTTCCCAGTCCTACTTGTGGACATGCTCCATCACCAGCAGGGCTCCATGAAAAATGAATGGCCTTGGAGGGAGTATGGGTTCCTGGATGATGAACTCACTGTAGATGAGTGCATACTGAAAGATTTATACAACTATTCATGCTCAGTTTAAGGCATGGCATATGTTTGAGGGCTGTTAAATCGAGAGTGATTATAGCACTTACTTTGATATTCCTACAGGCCCCCTTGGCTGCCCAGGTCAAACTGACACACATTTGACTGAGGACTCAACAAATGATTATTTATATAAAAGTGAGGCAGTCTAGAGGCCCTGGAATTCAATATAAACAATAAGCTGCATTATTTGTGGCGAGCTCTGCTCACAGCTGTGAGGAAAGAGGTTTAAAACCTGTCCAATTTCACACCTCTGCACATTGCATGCTACCCGCCCAGCACCAAACAGCAGCGGGTTTGTCAATTCTTTTTCTCTGCCTGCTGAGCCTGGAAACGAGGTTGATGAGAGAGTGAACCACAACAGTACATTTGGGGGCTGTGAAACCAAAACAGTCAGCTGAAGGTCGCTGGAACATTCTTTGTAGCTGAGTGGATCCTTAGAATCTAGTGTTAAAATGGCAGTCTCCACAACGGTCATTTGGTTGATTAAACATAAAAAATGTTCATTAAAGCAGCTTTTAAAGGATGAGTTCACCCAAAAGTGAAAATTTTCGCCTTTATCCACTCACCCTCACGCATATGGAAAGTTTTAAAACAAATCTCCAACTCTGTTTTGCTGTGAAGTTCCAGAAATGTTTTGTTGACCAGGAAACTTCAACTGACCTCCCCTGAGCATGAGAGCAAGTGAATGATGATTGAGTTTTGAATTTTTGGGGGATGAACTGCCTACTGTTCCTAGAAGAACCAGATTTTAGATAGATATCTCTCACACACAATAGATACACATCTTTGACAAAACTGTCATTTCTTCACATTCTGTTGATAATTTTTTTTGATAAAGTTTTATTGAAGTAAAAATATTAGCATCAAAATGATCTGTAAAGGCTTACTCCTTCTGTAGGGCTCATTCTCAGCTAACAGAACTACAATGATTCTTAGCTTCAGGTTATGATATACTAATAGAAACATACTGTAGATCCCTCTGAATCCTACCTAGTAAATATTACTCTTCACCACTTGTCACACCCAAAACGAAGACTGAACCCAAACTGTTGTCCCTCTTAATGACTCATTGTGTGTCAGACTATTATTCAGACAGACTGTTCTCTCCAGGACTCTGACTGCATTTTGTGTTAATCTAGATTAGAAACTGTAATGACAAAGGTCTGGGACTCTGAATGCTAAATACATATCAATGTACACACTGCTGTCCACTCCGTGTGCATGTTTGTGGCGTGTGTGTGTGTGTGTGTGTGTGTGTGTGTGTGTGTGTGCGTGTGCGTGTGCGCATTGTGCATCTTCATATGAAGGAGCTGATATCTTTAAAGCTGCAGGCCAGCAGAAATCCTCTTGATATTCCCTCCGCGCACACGCCACTGCTTTCACTGCAAGTCTCTGTCAGCAGAATTTCTAATGAACTGCACAAAAGCTGGTTTACCATGCATGCAGCCATGCATGCACACACACACATACTGTATACACACACAGACAGGCACAGTTACCTTTCCTTTGGTGCACAATGGAAATGGCTTCAGGAAAGAATGAATGAGGCTCTTGCGCACGCAGAGAGGAAATGTCTTTCCCAAATTGATTTTTCTCATTCTTAATGATGACCCTGTCACCGAGCACTAGTGTGTGACAAAGTGTGTGCATTTATTATATGAGGATTTTACATTTTTGCATTCTAAATGAAGACATACAACCTACTTGGGTTGTTCCTCTTCTAAATGGCTGTTTCGGATGGTGAGAGTAGAGGAAACATGGAAAGAAAATGAGGATTATGACATGCAAGAAAGGTCCCTAGCCTGAACTGGACCATGGATGTTGCATTAGCGACTAGGCAATCAGACCACCCGCCTGTAGAGACTGAATATATACATATTTTAGATCTACTTGAAACATGGTTAGCTAAAAACCATCTCTTTCCATCTCTTAGATTGGAGTCTGAGGGTGTTCTCTTCACAGCCAGTACGCAGAGGAGAAATGATTAAAGCCGCTGATAATGCTCTCAACATACATATGGGGAGAGGCAGTGAGAATTGGACTTGGAAAAATGTGAACCAGTCCTTTAAACTGTTGTTGACACTGTACCCGAGAGGTGTCGACTGAACAGTTTTACACTGTCAGGTGTCATTCCAGCCAATTAGTTTGACACACGTTTCTCACTCACACTCTTCACACAGTTCTCTTTCCAATTTGTAGCTCCATTAATACATGAATACCTTCACACAGAATACATATGTTCTATTTCACTACATCCGCCAAGAGGATTATGTTTGCACTGATTTCCCTTTGTTTGTGTATTGGCTGGTTTGGCAGCAGGATTACAACTCAACTTGGATGCAGGATGGGTCTCGGTCCAGAATAGACCCTATTCCCTTTTGGTGTGGATACAAATAAATCGGCTTATCTAGGAATATTACTCACTTTCTTTAACATTGCGAGATAAGGAAACATTTTTGTTAATTTCTCAGGGAATAATGCATGGATCTTAAAGAATGAAATCAGGAGTATTTATGTGACTGGTATCTATGAGTATAGTTTAGAGAGATACAGGACTATTGAGTTTGTTGATGATTACAGTTTGATTGAATTAAAGGGAACTGTTGCACCTTGTTTGAGGTATGCACTCTGCAGTGTGTCATTCTAGTTTTTCGTTTGAAAAAGTGTACTGGTATATAATATATATTATATTATGTGTTATTATGGTATATGTTAGTTACGTATTTATTTTGTTGTCACAAGCAGTTGAGAGAGAAAAAGCGTAATAGAGCGCTCGTGGGAAGGATTGTAGAGGTGAACCTAAGCTTAGCTTTCCCAGAGCACCTCTCCTTACAAAAATTCAATGTGATAATGTGGAATCGATTCGAAAGACACATTGATGTGATTTTTGGTGCGTGCACCAGGGACACAGTGTTGAGCTTGAACCAAGCTTAACTGTGCTGTGAGCTGATAAATCCATGGCGTTGTCCATGGTGCTGAAGTAGCAGACAGATTTGTTATTGTGCCCTTTTCTCTAAGTCCCACTCCTCTATCAGTTTTTATCTCGGCCCTTTAATATTCTCTAAACTATGTACTATAAATACTCACTTCTGTAATATATCATAGACTACAATATAGTGTCACCTTAATGATCAAAGTGACAAGTAGCAATGTGTAGTCCCAGAAGAGTGAGAGGATCATAGAGAAGTTGTGGTCACAATTATGCTGCCTGTCTTGGTTGATGGTGCGAGGGCCGAGGGCTGCTCCCATTGGGCCTACTGTTAAAAAATTAACAACTCAGTTTTGTTCTGGCCAATTTTAAGCGTATTCATATACACAAATCTGTTCAGTAAGCCCTACAGCAGCCAACCTAAAAAAAGATTATATAAATAAATGAATTACATAATTTGTAGAGAAATTTGCTGGAAGGAATCCACCCAATTAAAAAATATTTGCAGCCATTAAAGGCTAAATATCTACTCTGTTTCCAACTGGAAAAACATTCAATTCAGTAAGTATGTATCTTATAAAACCTCTTGTTCTATAAACAGCCCTTTCTTGACAGTTTGCTCGCTGACGTTGCTGCATCGATCACTCCTTCAGCTGGTGGACGGTACGTCATCGGCAGTTCACCTTTTCCACCCGCCTCCAGGCGCTGTGAGCATTATCAGCGCGCCTCCATCATTTGCACACAAGTTCGTATGATTAATCCCACACTTTGCTCAGAAGTGATCACACCCCCAGTTGATGAACAATTCTGTTCCTAAGCAACTGATCCTCTCTGTGTGGGGTTTGCATGTTCTCTGTGTGTCTGCGTGGGATTCCTCCATGCACTTCACTTTTCCTCCCACAATCCACATGCAGCTAGCCTCGAGTGAGCACTTTAAATTACCCCTACGAGTGAATGTGAGTGTGAGTAGGTGGTCGGATGTCGTTGGTGCTTTGGTGTAGGTGTGTGTGAGAGGCTCCATCCCTCAACACAAGATATGGAAATAAATGTTGTATCAGTGAACACTCAAAGGTCTCATGACAATTTTATTCTTATTTTATTCTTAATGATATCTCCAGTTTTCATGCATTAGTATTTGGGGGTTAAGAGTAGTGATCATTAGACCACACAAAAAGCAGCTATAGTTGGCTAAAAATAGGAGTTTTTCCCTCTGTGTGGCGCTACAGAACAGGTCTGGAATTGATAAGATTGATCCCTGAGGGAGCGTGGCTTCACTCAGTAAATTTCATCAAAACCTGCCGGTGAGAGATTGGTATTTCTTGTTTACAAAGATCTAGACAAATGGTGGTCAGCGTCACAAGTGTAATTAGGAATCATCCTCTCGGGACCATGTCTGGAACATGCCTCTTTGTCAGCTTTGGCTGAACTCCCTCCCTGAACTTTAGAAATAAAAAGTAAGATTTTATTGTATTTATCAGCGTCTTCTTTGCTATCTGACCGTTAATGAAAACTGAAAGAAGAACCTTGACAATATGGTCGGTAGGGTTGCAACTAATGATTGTTTTTATTGTCTATCGGTCTGTTGATTTGTTTTCTTGATTGATTGATTGATTGATTGATTGATTGATTGGTTGTTGATTATAAGAGAATGGTGAGGGATGTCGATTTGTGTCCCCTGGCCCATGGTGGCATCATTGAGTGTGTTTGCTGTTGTGAAGGAGATGGAAAACAAGAGGATGTTCACAGCTAACAAGTTGGAAGAGCTTTGGACTTTTCTTTTCTCACTTGAAAGATGCTGAATAACTTAAAGGTGCTCTGTGGAAGTCCTGTGTCATGCTTAAAGCCAGTCGTTGGCTTATATTTGCAGACTCCATTTAGCTACTGTAGCTCTCTGTTAGCGGAGCGAAGAGAGGCACTGTAGAACATACATAAAGTCACATCCTTGGGACTGTTGCAAAAAACCCGACCTGAGTCCTTTCCAAACTAATCCACGGTCCTCAGCTTTGCACAGGCAACCTAGAGAGACGGGGAAGGTCTCATTTTGATGTAACATTACAATCCTCTCACAAATGGCCAGTAAAAAGTGATTATTACATCTAAATTGCTACAAATTGTCAAATAGAGCCCCTTTAACAGTTGGCACCCAATCAGCTAATTGATTAATTGTTGCAGCTCTACTGTGATGAGTAGCTAGACACTATGTTCTGTTATGTGCATTGTGATAACATGGTCTGTAATGAATACTATGATCTGTAATGAATACTTAATAACAACATCGAGTGCTTTGATAAGAAGTTCTGTAACGGCCACTGTAATTATATTAATCAGAAAGAGCACCTTGGTAATAGGCCAAGATAGCAGAGACCACAGTTTAAATCAATACCAAGTGGGAGGATATGTTTTTTTCTTTCATTTCTGAGTTTTGTAAAGTCAAAAAAAAAAAGAAAAGAAATAAAAATAATCATTATTAAATCACTGGGAATATTACTGTTCTGATCTTCTGCTCACTCTGTTACAATATTTTGATTCAGTGCTTTAGTATTTAAAACATAACCTCACTCAAATAAACTTAAATTCAGTCTTTATCTAATCACCCTTTAAGCCGTTGGGTACAGTTTCGTAATCCACAAAACAAATTCTGGAGCTTCACAGCAAAACAACGCTATGGAATTCACCTGGACAACGGATGTAGATGGGGAAAGGTTTCAATATGTGAAGAAAAAAAGAAAAAACAAACAAACCCTTAAATGGCTATATACATCCTGTCTGGTATAATCTGAGGAGACCGCAAAACTTCACCTTACTTACAGTTGGCATGGGGATGAGTAGATAATAACTGAATAACTGTTCCTTTAAAGAAACGCATAAATAAACATGTTCTGTATATCATTGTATTATTGGATAGTTTTGCTATCTCTATGTATGAGGCAATATGTCAAAAAATGTCAATTTCTTTCCGACAGAGCACGGCAGCTGCCATGAAGAAATAGATCAATGAATAATTCATGCTCTCCAATTTAAAAATCACCTGCACAAACTTAAAATGTGGACAGGATGCAGCAGACAGAATGTGTATGTAGGAATAAATAGTACGAGAGGAGGAGGTTACTGTTATTATGCTGCTGCTCATTAAGATTTCTGTGCATGTCCCCACCAACCCACCATGGCAGTCTGGCCAGTTGGAGGGATCCGGTGCTCTTGACCCAAGTGTAGGACAGACAGACGGATGGAGCAAGCAACAATCAGCATTCTCAGCCACTTTCCAGGCAGGTAAAGACGGATAGGCTCATCCTGGATGTCCTCTGTCCATCCTGTCCTTTCCATATTCTAATGATCAGTGATGTCAGTGATGTGGTGACATTTTGTCCTGTTGTTGTCGTTGCTCTCTTGTTGTCTTGAGCCCGGAGGTTTTACTGTTTGTTAAGCTGCAGAACATCCCTCCCACTCCTCCTCCCTCCCTCTACTATCAATTATATTAACAGCAGCCTGAAGCCTCCTCCAAGCATGTTGCTCCATTTTGTGACAGGAAACCTTTATGGCCTTCTGCTACATTATCGCAGCACACTGGTAATAGAGCTTACTCTCTATTCTACTCCAGGCTTTGCCCTGCTATCCAATTTGTCTTTCCAACACTAGACATTTTCTGGCGACAATGAAGTATTTTTATGGCTGTGCTGATGTCATCACATTTCTGTTTGTCCCTCATCTCCCGGGGCACAGCTTACAGGAAAATGAATTATACAACACAATGGACAGGATGGATTTTCTGCAGTCAACTTGAGGCCAATTTGCCCTGACATGACTTGGCTGATGTTTTCCAGCTAGCTTTACAACTGGAGAGGACCTGCCAGCATCCGTTAACAATTGTGTTTTCCTGCTTTCTTCCACTCCTTTTAATTATGCATTGCCACTAAGAAGCTGGTGGAGTCACGCAGTATATCGAGTTTGCCCTTGATTGACATGAGGGCCAAAAATAGCAAGTTAAGCAATCCTACGCTGATTGTTAGTCATATTCAAGGCCCTATGCATTGTATAATCACACACCATGTGAATCCACTGGAGAGCCTTAAATCATTTATTGATTTAAGCGAGCAGCTCAGGCAGAAACACATTGGACAGGCAGTACTCATGCATACAGCCTGGGGGTTTGAGCTTCCCACAGGGACTGTGGGGAGAGACTGGTGTTTTGACTAAAAACGTTTCTCTGTGTGTGTTTGAGCGGCTCGATTGATGGTGTTTTGCAAACATTTAGTCAGATTTGTATTTGTTTGAGTAGAAAATATGTGCACTGAAGTAGGTATTGACTGCTGTTTATAGATAGCCCCAAAAATCTACAGTACTACAGTACTCCAATCATGCATTCTGTTATTTAGCAGGAGTTAATATGAGTGCATAAGATTGTCTTTCCACTATCACATGCTGTATATATGACTTAAATAAATGAGAAGGTATGCTTTAATATTATATGAGGTATGATTAAGTCATAAGTCATATGGTTCTTTTGATTCGGATGGAGGATTTGCTTATATCCACTTACACACATCTTTTTGGATTAAATTGTATTTCAAAAATAATTTGGGAGTTGATTTTGGAGTTTCTGCACATATATTGCACTCATTTCAGTAGTTTGACGTGTTGTTCCCTATATAATGTAAAAAGCATTTCAATGTCAGCCTGTAATTTTCAGTTTCTTATCTTTTCATTTATCAAATAAAGTATTATCTTCCCTCAGTTTGTTCAAATTTTTGTATTCTGCTATTTTCCTAATAGCGGTGTTTTATTTTGAAAGGGTGTCACTGCCGGCGGAAGTGAAGGATGTACGTTATGGTGACAGCAGCTCCATATCTCTAGCCAAACTTTCGTTTTACACCGAAAACATTGTGATTATGGCGACGTTTTTTGGTGAAGTTTTGTCGGTGTATTCTCGGGCCGTGGAGGAAGATGAGGAAGACCTCGAGGAAAACGAAGAAGATGAGCAAATCCGCAGAGAACTGGAGGAAAAGAGGTAAATAACGTTAGCCAGCTAGCATGGACACATGAAGTGGTATAAGAAAGCATGGAGGTATCAGATTTAGTAACGTTAACTATACTGGCGAAAGTATAGAAAATACATTTTATTTTAGCATTATCCTTGTATTTCTAAATCTTTTTAAATGTGCACGACACGCCAAACCATGATGTAAAAGTTAGCGTTGCATTTGACAGCGTCTCTATCGTTAGCTAACGTTAGCTAACATGACACATGAAATCTCTGTAGCACCCCTTCTCTCTTATTCTACAGTTTGAATCATGATAAATAAATAATAATAATAATAGTTATAGTTAGAATTACGTTAGGTTGTTTAACACACAATAATCTTGTTGTAAATTCATATAGATATTTGTTTCGAACGTACAGTATTTGTCAACAATACGACTTTGGCATGAAGACGGGGTACTCAGTTGCCAATTTAATTATAATAATTGTATAATTATATATTTATATTGCACCGTTCATACATAAACTGAAGCTCTACAGTATGGTATTTCATATATACACACATATATATATAATTTTAAAAATGGGGCATAATAGCTAAAGGTAGATGAAACTAAAGCAGTCTAGTGTAACTTTCCCGCAATAAATACAAATAAGATAATGTTCATTTTTTGTTGAAAGTGTCGGATGCTGCAGTTTGTGGTGCTGTTGAATTGTATTGTGTTATAATGACAGGTTTCGATCCTCTTCATTTATATTAGAAGGGGTAAGCTTGGTAACAGGAACACTGCAGAATAATCAACAGTTCACAATAAGGCTATCCAAACACCAGTTGCTACTCAGTGACCATAGGTCTTATGGAAGCACCTGGTTTCCACATTTGGTATTCCAGCCTTGATTTTTGTCAAATAGATAAACTATAGAGAAAAAAATGTAGTCCTCCTAATGTAGTGAAATTGAAAGGGAAAAAGTATGGTGTGGCATTTAATATTTACGAAGTCTTTCTGCTGTTGTTCTACATGCCAAGAGAAGAAAAGTTGAATTCCCTAACCCTTATAACATTTGTCTTTTGATGAAAATCTAAAGTTGTATGCCCTTAGTGTTGCGTCACTTTTAACACTTGGTTTCGAAAATGGTATCTAATTAATTAGGTATTGTGTCAAAGTTATAAATTCCACTATTGTGACACTCTTTAATTGGCTGTATGGACTTAAGAGATTTAATTTGAGTAGACAGTAAAAGCCTTTAAACTTTCGTAACCTCTCAGCTCACTGTAGGTACCTGCAGCCTAGGTGGATTTTCAATAAAAACCTTCAAATGATAAGTTGTGAAGTGTTTTACATTGCTCCACCTTCTCTTACCCTTGTCACTCTTTATCAGAGAGATTCATCTGCAGTGGCGCCCTGAAGTCTCCGAGTCACTGACGTCTGGGAACAAGTTGCTGTGTTCAGACTTCATCCTCGCTGTGGGACACAACGCTGCCAGTAAGTGGCTGCCAGCAGCTTCCAGAGTCACAACTCTCCTTTACGCCACATTAACTGTGATGACTCCTTCTAACAGCTCCCCCAATACTATCACAGAACAGATGAAACTTTAATGGTGATCCCTGTGAGGAAATTTGACGTCAGAGTAGTTTGATGACAGCAATAACACAGATTTTAAGAATATTTTTGCATGGGGGGCTTTTAAAGATGATAAACTCAGTCATGATCATAATGTACATTGTGACTGGTAACTAACACAATGTGTGAAATATTTAGCTTTCAGGGGTAGACCCTGCTTCTACTCTTTTATACTAAGCTAGGCTAACCATATGCAGACTCCAGATTCTTACTTAAATGGACATGAAATTGATGCTGATCTTCCCATCTCACTATCAGAAAGAATGCAAATCAGTGTGTCGAAATGTAGAATTACTCATTTTTGCCGTTAAACTATTTGCTTGGGTGTATACATTTATGTAATGATTTATTCAGAATTTATGATGCTTACGGTTTCTCTCTAGCGATGATGTGCACTGTTGAGGTTTATGTAATTACAGATCTGTCTCACAGCAGTCATTATTGATACTGACGACAGGTTGTTTTCATCCAGTTTCTCAGTAGACTTGAAGGACCTGCTGCTGTAACACATACGTCAAATGTAAAACAGCTCGTCATTAATGACAGTAGGGCTACAGCTACTGATTATTTTTGTCATTGATTAAACTACTGATTATTTTCTCAACTAATGTATTGATCTTTTTGTCTAAAATGACAGGAAACAGTGAACAATGTCAAAGCACAAGCACAGAATGCTTTTTTTTTTCAGTTTATCATCACATAGGCCAATCAATCCATGAATTGTTTCTACTTTAAATGATAGTAGTTACACATATATTCCTGATAAAAAGGGAAAAACTCATGTCTCATGTGAGCCGTCGTCGCCTGCCTTCGCAGGATTTCTGTCGGTGTACGTTCTCACCTCTGCAAACTGGGACGCTGTGGGACATGCATCCGTGTGGAACGAGAGGAGCCGGGCTGTAACCGGGCAAACCAGCGAGGAGTCATCATGTGTTTTCTACAGACAGAGAGACAACCCTTCAGTGAGTGACACACTGAGCTAAACTGTATGCGTATGTTTTTGATTAATGCCGCATATAGCACCTGATTGTTTTAAGCTCAATAATCATTCCATTTAATGGGTTTTTCTCCTGAGCTTCTATCATTTTTTTTGTTGCTTGTGTTAAGGGCACATTGTAATGTCTGTTTCAATGTCAAACTAGAAACATTTGACGAATCAAAGAAGAAGCTGAAAATGGAGAAATTAAAAGAATGCAGTGGCCTCAATTGATAATAGAATAATAGTTTGCAAAGCTATTTATATGACCGTGTCAATTCAGCACAATTTCAGTCTCTATTCTCACATTATAGCATAATTGGTCTGACAACAGCAGTGTTTGCACCTTAATGCATTTCAAGAATAAAACATGAAACCCCACTTCGGCTACAAAACTTGGAAAGTAGGCCAAGGCAGACAGGATTAAAGAGCTCTGGTAATCCGATGTGTCTTGCACAGACTGTCGGAACACAGAGTTGGAACAGAGTGGTCAGCTGTGTGTGGTTATTTTCTATCAGCCTGGTGTCATTTGCACGTGATTTAATCAAGATAAACACAGTGGATGGCCTTGTGTACTGAGGAGGCTTTGGATTTATCACGACTTCCTCCTTCCTGCTGCAGGGATTCAACAAACTGAAGGAAGAGACTTGAGTACTTTGTGAAGCAGCTGTGGACAACAGATACGGTCGCAGTCACCCATTAATTCATGCATCATAGACTTACTGAAATTTCTGTGACCACAAACACATTTTTATTGCTCATTTAAATGCATGTATGGGTTAAAGGGTAATTTTGTAAGGCTGGCATTTTTGCCTGTATTGATGAAGGGTGGTAGTGGGGTGACCCAGAAGGAAGGGGAATGACATAAAACAAATGGTCCCTGGCAAACCAGGAAGGAGGTGTGTATGTTTATAGAGCTGCAGTGGTTATTCTATTAGAAAAATAATAATCACCTATTTTCATAATAAGTTGATCACTTTAAGTTAATCAGAAATGCCAACATTTGATAGTTTAGGGTTCTTAAATGTAAAATCTGCTGCATTTCCTTCTTTGGAATTTTTGCACTGTTGGCCGGACTAAAAACAGACATCTGCAGATTGAGTCTTGAACATGTTTTGTACATTTTGCGTAAGAAAATTTCAATGTCCAGAAAAGACTGAAGTGTTGGAGCGATGGTTGAGCTGATCACAAAAGTTCTTATATTTTTTTGTTCTTTATTATTTCATCATTAGGATCAGTTCTTCCTGTCTTTGAGTTATGTTTCAGATAAACTCAAGTTTGTATTTTATCCACTAATGTTGAACACAATGTGTCCTCCTTTCCCATCCCTGAAGGTTTTGATCTGCCAAGTGTCTTGCTACATTGCAGAAGACCAGCAGTTTCAGTGGACAGAAAAGGTATGTTAATACTACAAAATCATGGTTGTTGAAAGTATGCATACTTCATTTCATTTTCAATACCGCATTTTAAAATAATAATTACACATACAATAGAATCCAAATTAACAAAGCTATCAAAACACAAAACAGATCTGCAATCTGATTTCTAACTCAAAGCTGCTTAGATTTTGGCATTATCACAAATGTCTGGATACGTAGTCAGTGGCATTTTTCTGTACCCGTAAAAAATATGTTTTTTAATCATCCAATGTTCATTGTATCAAAAGAAGCTTCAAGTATGTTTTTTTTTTAACTAGTTCTGTGTCAAAGTTTAAAATTCTGGTATTGTGACAACCTTGAATTAGTGAGATTAAACAATGTTTTGCGGTGAAATTTAGGGCAGATACTACTCTTGAGTATCTCCAGAAACTGCAGATCAATTTCTGATCAGCCTCTAGCGTTTACAGAACATGATGCAAAAAACAAAAATCATGCAGTGAGCAGTTGCTGGAAGGTCGCCTTGTTAATGAGAGATCAGAGGAGAACAGCCAGACAGGTTCAAGTTGACAAGTAACTTAAATAACTATTATGTTGGCACAGTGCTGTGCAGAAGAGCATCACTGGAGGCACAGCATATTGAATACCACACCCCGTTCCACTCCTGTGGGCTAAGAACAGGACACTGGGGCAACAGAGGGAACAGCCTCAGGAAAACATGACAGCAGAAAATTGGAAAAACGTCACCTGATCTGATGAGTCTCGATTTCTGCCGCTATGTGCAGATGGTGGGGTCAGAATTTGATTGTAACAATTTGGATCCATTCGGTCTTGTGTTAAAGGCCAAAGGTTCAGGCTGGTGATGGCTTAACATTGTCGGGAATAATTCTTCAGCACACATAAAGCTCCTTAATATGAGTTGACCTCCTGATTATTGCTGACCATGTGCAACCCTTTGTGGTAACAGTCTACACATTTTCTAATGGCTACAACAGCAGGATATGAACATGTCATCTCAGGCCAGTTCTGCGAACATAACAATGAGTTCTGTGTCACCAGATCTCAATCAGGATATTTGCAGTAGTTGAGAAACCTGTGGCCACTGTCTGTATGGACAACAACAGTTTCCTGCTTCTTGTTTAAGCAATACCACACAAATGTGAGTTTTTCTGGGGCCAGAGGGCGTGTCCCGGGGCTAGAAATGGTTGAATGTACTTCAGGCTAGGTAGGTATTTTTCAGAGTGGTCATCAAGTTAAAAGTGATTCTTTTCTTTTCTCTTGTAGGTTTTTAACTGTCTGCAGCACAGAGAGCTGAGTGTGACAGTGCTGTCTGATAGCTCTGTGGCTGAATACAAGACAGCAGACTATCTGTGCAGTAGTTCCGCTCCCTTCCTGCGCTCTCTCCACACCGGTGCTTTCAGTGATCAGTCCGTCTGCCAGACGCTGGAGCAGCCCAACATAGTTACTGGACTTCCTGCTGCAGGTACTGCTATTGTTTCGTCGTTTCGTTTTCTGCCGCTTTTTCCATGCGGGTCGCGGGTGATGTTACCGCTTTTACACCACCTTTTTCAAGGTGGAGCGGGGATTACTGGGGCCAAATCCAGTGACACTATGGGCGTAGGCCAGGGTACTCCCTGGATGAGTCGTCAGCTCATCGCAGGGCCCTTACTGATGTGGTGGCTGCCACGAAGGTGCCAACTACACATCAGGAGCAATTTTGGGGTTCAGTATCTTGCTCAAGGATACTTCGGCATGTAGCTCAGTCCCGCCCCGGGGAGCCAGGGATTTGAACCAGCGACCTTCCGGTCACTGGTCCTCAGCTCTACCCACTGAGCTGCTATTGTGAAAATGAAAATTATCAATTATTGCCTTTTTGAGATAAATGTGGTTGGATTGTCTATTGTGCCAGTAAATCTCAAAAGGCTATCCACCACACTGATGGATGAATGTTTGTACCAAAACAATCATGTAATTTAAAAAGAATGTTGAGAGTATTTTCCTTTGTTGAAATACACAGGCTTCTTTCTGTCATTAGTTTCTTCTTCTTCTTTCACAACTGAATTTTAAATAATTAGATGCTGTAATCATAACAATATTCCATTAATAACATGCCAGCAAAAGTCCTGGATAGCATGTAGGGGGCCTTCAGAGCTGTGGTTTTATCCTGGTAAAAAACGACATGAAGCAAGTTGAAACTTTGTGGTCTTCTCTCAGTAACACACTTGGCAAAGTCATGACACTGCAGATCTGTTGTCACTGTTGTCTATGAAAGAATGAAGCACAATAGTGCAATGCAGGGCAAAAGCGACAAAACAAGAAAATGTTGTCCGGATGGGTTTGATTCTCCATTTTTCCTGTTGTGTCCTTGAGCAAGATACTGAGCACAAATTTGCTCCTGATGTGTGTGTTTGGGTAAAAACTTTGTACAAAAGCATCTGCCAGCTGAATGAAATGTGGTGCCATTAGGCTCCTGTCCACTCACTGGGCACACACAGTCCTGCATCCTGATTTGGTCATTGGAGTGCCAGTGCACTTAGAGACAGCGAAAGTCCAAGCTTACTGAAGTATCATCGTGATAAATACGCTGATCCTGTAACACTGAGGACTGACAGGTTACACACCTTATGTCAAACTGTCTTCACTAGACTCAATTGTTTTATTCTTTTTTTTCTGCTGTTTCCTCAGTGCTGAATCACTGTGAGGTCCACCGCATTCCCGCTGTTGTTTACCAGTGTTACAGTGATGTCATTGGCCTGGACTCTGTCACCATGGAGACCTACAAGCCTGCACTTACCAAGCTTGGCAAGTCCATACAGGTGAGCTGCCTTTCTTTTTATATCTGAGGAGGCTTTTGAAAGGTTAGAGTGGTCAGGAAGAGAAGGAAGTTTGTCAGATATCTGAAGTACATGAAGAATGAGGGAAAAATTGCTTACCTGCCTTTGTTTTCTTATTTAGTGTTTGTTTAGTATTTTTATTTGATAATTTTTTTTAATATTTAGTTTTTTGAGTTTTCAAATGGTTTTGAACTTCACTCAACATGGCAACGGGTAAGAAATGACTGCTGAAATGCATCGGAAGTGTTTCCCTGTTTTCTTCGTATTGCACATTTTAATCAACTTTTCTCTTTCTCTCCTCAGTTGGACACGTCTCCGAGTACCGACATCCTCCGCAAGTTTGTCCGAACCACCAATATTCAGAGTAATCTTTATATCTGAAAATGGCCTGTGTTGCACACTGTTGAGTGCAATTTCATTCTATTTTCCTGTGGTAAAATTCTGTCATTTTTAATAAAGAAATTAAGCAAAGAAAGCCTTTGTTCAGTTTACTTAAATTAATGTATATTTTATATTACCATCAATAAGGGGCTCTATTAAGCGTAAGAAAATATGATTGATTTAAGACTTTTCACTATGTTTCCTGTCAGAAATGCAGACAAGCATGCTTTCAGTTGGGTTAATGAACAAGAAGACACAGAAAGAGATTCTGAAAGGCTTTTACAAGGCAAAGAAATTAAAGCAACCAATTTAATAATGATTTTAAATTGATTATTACGTCATTTTCAAACTCTGGATTATGGCTAAATACCTGAAAAACTGATTTTCCAAGGCTCTTGTTGTGTTTTATTCTTGTCTTCCTCCACTTTTAAATCTCTTATCACATAAAGCCTTTTAGAGTAACTCAGATTGAAAACATCCTGGTCAGCATAAGAATAGAAAGCATTTTATCCGTACATTACTTACATTCATGTTCCTGCTCCCGCTGATAGCGTGACAGTAATGTGGCTACAGTAAATCCAAAGTAGGACAGTAAAGCTAAAACAATTCAATGTGACTTTAAAGAGTTTTCAGAAACCGGTCAGAGCCTGAGAGAATACCACAATTTGTCTCACCCACTTCAACGAACTCTCAGTGGACTCTGAGGGTTTGAAGGTTAACCAAACAGCTCAGGCACAAAAGAGATGTATATTCAGCAGTTAAAACCTTTTCAGGTCAGGGTTAGTGTTAGAAAATAACAAGAAATCTAGTTAATCTGAATATTACCTGTGTTCTTTAGGAAACCTCAAGTCTGGACTGTGACCTCTGCTCATTAAACTGCGTTCTGCTGATGAAAGAATGTAGTGATTGGGGTCATTTAAGCCTAATTCCACCTGCTGCTGTGAGAAATATTTAGTATTTTACTAAATTAAAGCTAATGTGATGTATTATTATTATTATTATTAGTAGTAGTAGTAGTAGTAGTAGTAATAATAATATTCATATTAATAATAATATTAATATTAATAATAATAATGGGTGGATGGATCTCTGTTTTTCCATTGTCTTTCGGCATTATGCATTTCCACGGTCTCGCCTCCTGTCCAGAGGGGGGCAGTAGTACGCTATTGAGCTGTGTGGCAAACGCCAGAAACTTAAAGAAGACGAAGTGAGCGAAACTCAAACAAAACAAACCTATTGGTGTCAACAGACAAACGTTACTGGGGCTTCTCACTCAGTTTTTCCTTTTCTTTTGGTAAAACAAAAATAATCGTATCAGTACGTAATACATTCGACAAAACTGCGGAAACGTTACGCCGATGTGTAACAGTTAACCACGGCAACTTGATACCGAGAAGATCTTAAGACGTGGGTTAGCATTAGCTTAAATTAACAGACGCTAACGTCACCAATGAGTGCTAGTCGGCTTATAACTTCATCAAACCGCAGGGGTAAAGCTTCGGTCAGCCGGAGCAAGACGGACCCGCCATCCTCCAGAGCCAACAAGGTGCTGGCAGAGAGGAACCCGAAGGTGGTGGCGGTTGGAGCCTGGGTGGAGGGTGGACATGACTGCCTGGAGCACCCGTGTGTGAGTTTGGCATTTAACGCTAATGAGCAAAGCCAGTTTTGACTCTGTTCTCAGGCTGTTAAGAGACCGTTATGACCAGGCAGCCTGCAAGTTCAGGGAATGAAGATTTTGGTTTGACATAGGATTTTGTTCTTCTTTATTTGGACTGCTACTGACCCCAGGGTCGACCGAGATTAAGTTAGTTTTAGGTTTGATATTGGGCAGACACTCACACCGGGGACACCCCCACCGTCGTCTCTCCCTCAGTTTCACCCAGTGTTGTCAGCGGGAGGACGGTTAGCTCGCCTCCCAGAACCTCGCGCTGGACCATCAATGAAGTATCCGATCGTTTGTTTGATTTACACAAAAACAATTATCCTTCATCCTGACTTGATAATATTAGTGATGATGAATATTAAAAGAAGTAATACTAAATTGATTTCATGTAGCACACTTTTTTTCAAGGTGTTCTGTATTTATTTATTTATTTATTTAGCAAAAGTATATTTTTAAGCCAATGGCTTTTTGTTCAATAGCTTCCATGTCCTGTGACCCAGTGGCTCCAAACCAGTACCAAAATGTATCTTTACACATTGCACACATTTTACGGCTTCTTCTAATATATATGAATATTTATTATGAAAATTAAACATTTCTTTTCATTAGCTTCCATGTCATGTGACGCAGTGACTCCAAATCAATGCCAAAAAAATCAAGAAAACAAGCTGTTGAAATGACAATAAAGCACTTTAATAAGGAAACATCATAATATCAAATAGGGAAATGTTGCATGTTTTTTTTGTTGTTGTTGCCAAAGAACCATTCAGTACACTCAAAGACATGTGTTAAAGTCTGACTGATACTAATATTGATATATCAGGTTTTTTAAAATCTGATAAATAAAATATTTCAGTATTTTTCATTATTATTATTATTATTATTATTATTATTACTACCTATCCAATTATAGTATATCCATATGAATTAACTTCTCTTTTCTGTCCACCCACCAAATGGCTCCTAAATTTCAAATATTACAGGTCACTCAATATTGTACCATTTTTGGAGAGTGAGGCAAATATAATAGCCACTTGTATACTTCACCACCATGACTGGTGGCTACAGCTGATTTTTACCCCTTAGCATACGCAATTCTGATATAAATTTCTTATATGTGGTTGTAGGTTTTTTTAAGAATTGTGGCACACACTTAGTTGTGGTTTTTACAGTGTAAATATGAGCCTGTTGATATATAAAGTCCTGTCTGGTGGTCAGGTATGGGGTTGGTGTTCTTTTACAGAAATGTCTTGTTACATAATATATGGGTTAACATATGCACTGATCCTGAGATATGTGCAAAACACCAGCCACTATTATTCAAACTGTTACTCAAGTAAAAGTAAAGAAGTATTGTCCCACAAATGCACATTCATTTTTTTGTTGTTGTTTTTTCCTAAAGTAGACCAAACAATCTTCTCATGTCTTGTTTTAGTCTCTCGCTTTGCTAACTGAGGAGATCCAGGCAGAAAAGAGGAGGGAGAATGAAGAGAGCCTTCTTCGGTTTCAAGAAGAAGTACGCCATCGTGTGGCACAGCAAGTTCAAGTCAGCAAGAAGAGACAGCAGCCACTGGTAAAAATTACATTACTTTGATTAACAGTAAAGGATTCTTGAGATTTCACAAGCTTTAGTGACTTTTTTCATGCACATTTGAGTATTTTGAATTCATGGAATAACTGAGTTATTTTTTTTCATTTATTTTATCAAACGTAGAGTCTGTAAAGTGTTAAAAAAAATAGTGGAAATGCTTGTCACTATTTCACATTTATTTAAATTACTTTATACAACCTACAGTCCAGTTCTTCTGTGTATGATAAAGTGAAACAGCGAAAAAGAGCAAATCCTCACAATAGACATCAATTGACTACTTGTTTTGATACTGCAAGAAGCCTGATTGACCTCCACAATGTAAAACTGTGTGTTTGTGTCCAGGTAAAAGCTGATAGGAGACTTCCACACCGGAGGTTTCAGGTCCAGACCCACCATATGTCTGCTGGTGAAAAGCTGATGTCTGGTGCAAGAGGTGCTGCACAACAGAGGGTGGTGGAAAGGGGCTCTCAGGAGGTGCGAGGGTAGTATATTATCAAGTAATTCAACCCAGTGGCTTGCTTTGCGATATACAGCCAGCTCTTTCTGGTCCTATTTTCTTCAGTATTTGGTTTGCAGAGTCAGAATGATTGTATTGTTTCCTAGGGTGAGTGATAAATAATGTGACAGTGATTAATCTGAAGGGTTTATTTATTTCCACCTCCTTTTTTCCAGATGACTGAGGGCATGAAGCAGGTCAGACTCAGACTGGCCGCCTGTCGGATGATCCCGCACGGGGAAATGACGTCAGACCTTCCTGGAGGTGAATGGAAAATCTCTCCAACCAGACATGTGAGTGCCTCTGTCTCACACTTGTTCCTCTTTTATAAACTTATAGTTCCTATAACTGTGTGCATTCATGGTGTATTAAAAAAAATATTTTTCCTCTATATCCAAAAGAAAGCTGCATCTGTCATGCTGAGTGAAGAGGAGGAAGTGGAAGGGGAGGATGTTGAGGGAGAAGAAAATGAGGGAGATGAAAATGAGGGAGATGATCATCTCTTCACCAGTCAACGCGAGTATCCCCTCATTCATCAGACGGTTAATAAATACCCTTTATCATGCCTCAGTTTGTGTGGGCATTTTTAAAAAAATAATATCTAATATCCTTCAAATTATTTTCAGTGTAATTTCAGCCAGTAGCAGGTCCACTGTGTATCAAGAAGGGCTGTAACAAATCTCAATTTATTATATGGCTATGAACAGAAAATGCAGTCTGAACAGGTGGAAACAACAACTTACTCTAAATCCTTAAACACACACTCACGTCTTCTCAGAGTCATAATTCAGTTATTTTGGCACAGACATAAAGGAAAACTCACTCTTTCCAATGATAGAGGTGTTAATGTCCTTAGAAATATTTTCAGAAAGCACTCATTATAACTTCAGATTCTGACTTCAGTATGATAAGTAATTCAGTGATCTTCTGTACACTCATGGTTAAAGAAACAGAAACTCATAGATACAGCCTCATGATTGTAGCAGATTTGCCAAAATGCAAACAAACTCTGGCTAAAAATCACAGAGACGTAGATATTTTTCAGTTTGATAATAACATGAATTGTGTCAGTTTTTTGTTCAGTGCTCAGTTTATTGAATTTTTAAAATAATTGTTTGGCCTTTACGTGGCTTCATTCATAAAACAGTTCAAGAGACTACAGGAAGCCGGGTGAGAGAGGGGGGGAGTGACATGCAGCGAAGGGCTCCAGACTGGGACTCGAACCCAGGGCTGCTGCAGCGAGGACAAAGCATATATATATATGAAATCTAAGAAATACAATAGACAGAAAAAAAGAAAACATAGAAAAGAAAAAATTGAAAAGAAAAAGGTCTGCCTATTCCATAGTCTCTGCTCTAGCTGTAATAACCAGATAAGGAAGAAGAATACACAGCTTAATTCGAAGACGGTGAATTAGTGGCAGGTCCCACTGTCTTCTTGAGTCATGAATTTGCAGTCATAAATTGTAGAAAAGGTGTCCACATCTCATAGAATTCTTCAGCTTTGCCTTTTGTTATTTTATTTTTTTCTAATGCCAGAGTGCAGGACATTTTTTTGATCCATTGTTTAGAGTTTGGTCTCTCACAATCCTTCCATCTCAATGCTAATTGTGTCAGTTTTAACTAAATATTATGTGCAGTGCAGTTTGACCTAAGTTGCATTTTAACTGTTGAGTCGTGACTGTGACTGTCACAGGTGAGTGGAAAACTTTTCTGGCATGATAGTAGTTGGGAGGTCTGACCAGCTAAGGATTAGTTAAAAGCCCTGTGGTGGAAATGTGTGGTGTTTGTTTTGTGCCAAACATAGCATTTTAATTGTCCAAATAATTAAAGTCTGTGGAATCAGACTGTAAGCCAGGATATACCAGATGTGTGTGAATTATTAAGAGAAGCTGTCTTCCAGTTCGGAGTAGCAGAAGGCCTCCTCTTCAGATTAGACAGTCCAGCATCACAAAAACCTAAAACATCTTACACCATCAGACACCTCAGGTGCCTCGTCTACTCATAAACCCAAATAGTTCAAACTTTATGACTTGATATTCCCAGAGATAGCTGATAGTGCATAATGACACAGTGTTAACCTGGGGCATGGTCCAGTTGATTGGTATTTACAGTCGAGATGTGATGCTATACTTCACCACATGTCTGAAAACATTATGGAAGTGTACAAAGTTCATATTAGTTTATTTGTATATTTTCCATTTCCCTCTAACGCTTTGTGATTCACTAAAAATCCAGGCTTCTAACAAGGAACAACCATGAATAATGCTGTTAAGGCCAAATTTGAAACAGATTTGTTAAGAATGAACATCATTTTTGTCAGAACATTGATTAACCAGATTTAGACCTTCCAGATACAGTTTGTTGAGTTTAACTTAAAGGTGTTCTCAAGTCAGTGTGTTCAGCTGGCTTCACCAGTGATGATTTAGGTGTGTCAAAAAAGAGGGGAAATACTTACACAATCAGTCCTCCTGTGTTTTATGTTAATTTTGATCAGTTAACAGTAGATCTAAACCCCAAACATGCACCTGGTAATCTGACTCTGACTCTGACTGTTTCAGCTGAGTGTACCTATGCCATGGGATCCTGACAAATCGCAGCCTGTTTCTAGTATCCAGACCAACCCCGAAGTCCCACGGGTCCTGTGGCCTCTGACTGAGACAGAAGAACAGAAAAGACAGGTAAACATTAAACCTTTGGCTTTGTGTGTTCAAGCCCTGTCAAACCGAATGTTACAGTAGTTTGTCTCTCTGCAGCGTCAGTCTCAGTTCCTGATGCACCGCCGTCTGTACATGAACATCGAGAGAGAGCAAGTGAAGGAGAATAAACAGCACAGGAAACACCTGAAGAGGACGGCAAGGTGACCACAATATTTTTTTCTCCTGCATCACTTCCTCTTTTTGGTGTACAATTAGTCTTTAGAGTATCTATCAACCTCTGTAGCTTTGAGAGATGGCTCTTTAAGTTTAAGTTATTTATAATGTGTTTCAAATTATTCAAAGCAGAACCAATAATAAAAGACCGATAGATCTTTTTTTTTTTTTTACAGTAAATGGCTCGATACTCTGATTCTTTGGTCCCAGTGAAAATGTCCTCTCGATCGTTCCCCTCTCAAATGAAGGATCAAAGCAGAGAAGGAGCATATTCGTCTGGAGGAAGAGAGAAGGTTGGAGAAAGTTCGGCAGCTCGCAGAGGCCCGACAGAAGCTGGAGGAGAGAGAGCTGCTGATTCTGGAGCGATTGAAGCTGGAGGAGGAGGACAGAGCTACGGAGCTGCAGAGGAGGAAGAAACAGGAAAAGGGGAAAGTAGCTGCAAGGTAATTAATGGAGACTAAGTAGCTAAAGTTTAATGTGGAACTCTGCTGATCTTACACATCAGAGTGTGTTTACAGGTCTGAGCGAACACTACTGCGTATGTGAAAAGTTGATTAATGCCTTTTGTTGCTCCAGCTGAGTTACCAATCAATAAAACTTAATGGGATTTGGTTTTATTTTGTTTGTAATAAGTCGTGTGAACATGAATCAGACCAGTGCTACAATGCAACAATTTTACAGTTTGGTTTCTTTCATCTGGACAAAATTAACTGAACTGCATCTTACAGAAATATAAGAGGCTGTTCAAATTTGATATAACCATCCGTCCAGAGCGACTGGTTGCAACCAGTCTCGAAATGGGAGCGAGGGACTTATTCCACGAGTAACAAAGCAGTAGCCTTATTAGTCACTGTTTACTGGAATTGTAAAATAAATTTGACACATTTGTTATCAGTATGTTCTATTACTAAGTGTGGCGTAAATGGCGAAATCAGTTGAAACAGTGTGTTCAAACAGCTGTTGGGAGGTTAGACATTCATGAGACATGACAACAGACAGTGATGCCAGGACAAACTGACCCTTTCTACAAGGAAAGAAACATCTTAATATAGTGTTTTGTCAGATTTACAAGAAGGCAGCGATTATTTCCAGTTTGTCAAAGCCGTTTCACAAAGTTTGTTAAATGTTCTCCTCCTGTAACAACTCAACAAATCACGCATTTTGTAATAGAGTCTGGGAATATGGTTGTTACTGGTCAAATGGTTAGTTGAAACAGACAGCTGCTAACATTGTCAGGTTAAAACAACCCAAACAGATATGAACAAATATAATATACAGTGACAAACTGAAACAGCTGTCTGATGCAAGTATCTCCTTTATGGAAATCAGGGCCTATGTGTCTTCACGAGTTGAAGCTGATAAACGGGCTGATTTGAACTCTGCAGGTTTATTGACGCTCTGAGAGCTCAGATGAAGGAGCGTCTGTCTCAGGAGAAGTTGGACCTCCCTCCTCTCTGCTGCTGTGCTTCCTCGTTCTGGGACTCCCACCCCGACACCTGCGCTAACAACTGTGTCTTCCACAACAATCCCAAAGGTATTCGCTGCACACACACAGCCACTTGCCTTACTCTCTACACACTCCACTATTTACCTTCAATGAAACTAAACATGAAAACATTGTTGACACAAGCATTTGTCTCTTCCACAGAGTACGCCAAGGCGCTGCATTCAACAATGTTGAGTTTGGGGTTACAGTAAAGTAGGCTAATGAACTGCAGTGGATGTTGACTGGTACAAACAGACTCCTTGCTGCCTGTTTAAAGGAGAGAATGATAGCTGTTTTCAAGTCTAGAAGTAACTCAGCAAATATCAGATGGATTGCCATGACATTTTGGACAGATATTTATTTTTTCATAGACGATGAATACACAAGATTTTGATGATCCTTGTCTTTTCACTTATCCTGTGACACATGCTAATTCAGTCACAGTGTTTCTGTATTTCATGTTGTGTGTGTGTGGAGGTGTTATTTTGTAGCAGCCTGATGTCATTTGCATGTGATTTAATGAAGGACAGCTGTGTGTAATGGCTCTGCACTCTGGTGAGGCACTTCTAAAATCAGAGGCTGCAGATTCATCAACATATCTGTCCTGCTGCCTTCAGCTGCTGGGATTTAATGAACCAAAGGAGAAGCTTTTCATGCACTTGACTGTTAATCAGCTGTGGACACCAGGAACTGTTTGAGTCACTTATTAATGTATAGTTCAATACAGACCGTTTGACCAGGGTTCCTGTTTTAACCACACTGAACATTACCTTTTGAGCCTGGGGAGTGTTTATTCAAAATTGTTTTATTACAGTTTTAAGCGTTTGTTGTGTGATTGCTTTTAATTTTTTGCTGTTCTTGATAAAAGGTTAAGATTGGCAGCAGATTGATAGATATATTTCTGAGTCTGTTCTCAGTGCAAGCCATATTTTGTTTATTAGATATATTTTAAACCTCACATGAGCTTAGTTTTAGTTTATGTATTAAAAATGTTTCAAATCTATGTTTGCATACTCTGTATGTAAATACAGTACAGTACATATTTAATACTGAGAATGTGGTTTTGAGGATTTGTTGTTTGTTGTGTGGAATTTGTAGCGATCTGCCTTAGGTCATGTCAATTTTCTCCAGGGCTGTGTTTAAAAGAAAAAAATACATACATTTTGAGATGTTTTTTAATTAAATGCTTCTTACAATCATTCCTAAAGTGTGATCCTATTAAGATTTACTGGTTCAGTCTTATAAAATGATTTTTAATCTGTGGTAATCTCTTTCTGCATGTGTTTGTTTTCATAATGGATTAATTTCCATTGAATTGTTTACATTTATTCTCTAAATGGGTTAGAGAGGTTTACATTTTGTATTATTTATTTATATTGTCTTCCCAGTGCCATTCGTAGCATAGTCATTACATAGTTGTACATGTATTTTGTATATTGTCAATATTTAGATATTTTAAAGATAATTTAAGGGTGCCACATTTTTTTAATTTACATTCTGTTAAGATTTTAAAAGTTGTGAATTGACAGTGGAAGCAGTGAATCCTCTATTTAATGAAATATGTAGAGGATTAAAATTTTACAGAGCCAGTCATAGTGGTACTATGAGCATCATGTCAGGGTTTCATGGTTCAAGTCTGGTTTTTATCACATAATTTTGGCTTTTCTATCCCATCGATTAGACTTTCACTTTCATATTAATAATTTATCTAATAATTCTGAATTTTAAATCTCACAATTTAAACTGTATATCCCATAGTTGACTTTTTATCTCATAGTTTTGGCAATTTGTGTCATGATTGTGTTTTTTTTAAATCTCACAGTTTCATCTTTAAACCCATAATTTTGATTTTGTTAATCTCAATTATAATTATTTATTGGGAATAATTTTTTCATCAAGCTATTTTTTTCCTCCTTGAACTGGCAGAAATTGATTGCATCCTTCATTTATTCAGGGCAGGTCGATTGAAAGCAAGCTCTCTTTTCCAATGACGCCCTGATGACAGAATACATGAATAAACATACCAATATTATCATAATTCACAATTACATTCAGACCGCAAAACATTGAACAATAGGCATTTGAAACTATCTAAAGAAATGAGATGATGTAGTTCAAGTGCACGCTGTAAGTCATTCCACTTCTGATGGGCATAGACCTGAAAAGCAGTCTTCCCTCATTCGGTCCTTACAGTGGGAATGTTTAAAATCAAGGACTCTTGCGAACGAGTGCGCATTAAGTTCTAAACTAGATCAAACTGGTAAGGTAGTCAAGTAAAACATGCAGCAGAGCCTTGAAGATAAAAAATAATGCAGTGCTGTTCCGTCCTCACAGATATAGATGGTCATCCAACTTTGCCATGAAGAACACAGTGATGAATTCTAAACTCTTCCATACCAAAGGGCACCTTTATTTAACTCTTCTTTTTACATTTTGGTGATAACACTAATGTACTTTTACACAAGAAAGGGAAAACATTTCAAAGATTAACCACATTAAGAGGTATTTTTCAGTAGCAGATGTTGTGTTTGACTTGTGTCTTATCAAGCGAATCATCTGTCGACCTTTATGGTGTTGTCACGACCACGTACAGGGGTCCCTCATGTTGAGCACCACGTAGGAGTATCAGCTGCTCCTCACCTCAGCTGTTTCCTGTTCTTCCGTGACGTAGCAGGAGACGGTCACGTGACCGGCCAAGAGGCTCCGACTGGAAAATCTCTGGAATAACACATTCCGGCTAATAATAATAATAACTTTCTGTATTCATACCGGACGTTGTTTTGAGCCTGTAGGAGTGTTACGGCTGCACGGAGGTAGGCTGGCTGTCCGGACCCGGCCCATATAAACTCAGCAGGACAGTATGGAGAACTATTGGATGTTTACGGACTGTATCTCCCACCAGGAGGCTACATGGTCGCTGCTGTACTCTGGTAGCAGCTAGCGTCTACTCTCAACCTTTATCTACCAGGTCCGTTTACATTGGGTACGATTAATCTTTTGTTTTTGTACCGGGTTAGCCAACTTGCTGTTACAGCTCGTTAATAAACGGCCGCTTATCTTCTCCTCCTGTTATTTAACTGTAACGTTAAGTCAGTTACAGTCCAGCTGTGCCTTAACTTAAGTATAACGAAGTGCTAGGAGAACATGTCTGCGACCAAACTCTGAGTGTTTTTCTGTCAAGTTTTACGAAGATTTTATCGAAAAATGAAGCGGTCCCTGGCTCCTGGCATACGGCTTATCACGTCCTTTTCTCGAGATGGTTGGTAAGTTTCCATTATCGTTCATTCCCATTGTTCTCCTCACTTCCAGCCTCGTTACAGCCGTTGGGGTTGAAAGAGAGCAGCAAGCTGTTCTGCATGTGTGTTAACTTATCTCCCTGCTGTAAATGATTGGCTTAACCACATCGATTAACTCACATTCTGTCATTTTTTATTGTGGCGAGTGAACCCAGTACAGTAACCTTATTTTCTACGTCTTAAAACATGTTACAAACTCGTTCCTACTGCTTGTTTTCGCTGTTTTGTCGTTAAGGGTTCTGCTGTGAGAATCCAGAGCCACGCCAAACTCCATTAAAAAAAACTGTCAGTTTAAAGCTTCCTCTCGACACAGTTTTGGCCTTTACCGAATCGATACGGTCGACATCCAGCATTTAAGGAATTTGCCATGGGGCACTTTAATGTAATAATATCTCGGTTTCTAATAATATCACTTCAAACTGCTAGCATTGCGTGGGTTGACACTGTAAGGAATATTCATTACTTTGTTTTGCTGATATTACAGCAGCTAAGACTCTGGTGGTTCAGCATTTTAGTGAGAATGTTCTTCCCCACCTGGAGGAGAAAAAATATATATACTGATAAGAGAATAGAAATGATTTTAAAACAAATCTATTTTTATTATTATTATTATTATTATATAATATAATATCTAAAAACAACTTGTAACTTGTATATTTACCATAATAAAAGATAATTAAATTCACACATTTGAGAAGAAGAAATGCCATTAAATATGAAATTATACTTAAAGTGTGAATTGGTGATTGCAATAGACACATACAAATAATTTTCTTTTTTGTTTGAATAACTAGTTGAATCTTATTGTGACATCATCAAATCCACATTTCAGAAGATGATACCAATCACATTAAATTTGACTAAGAAAGTCGATCTTTTATCAATATATCATGAAGACAAATCATTGTCTTTTTTGTTGATTACCTAGTAGATTATCATAGATAGTTTTGGTATTAGTGATTGATGAAGTCAATGTTGAAGCATTTGTTTTTATGCATTGTTTACGTTCATATCTCTCTGTTGCGAAATACTTTTGAAAAACTTTCACAGTAATGTATAGTTAACATTAATTAAAAGCTGTCCCTCACAGTGCCATGCCATGTTTCTAGTGTATGTGATAAAAAACATAATGATAAACTGAACAAGGTTGACATCGTTGAGTCCCCACACTTGAATGTGCCATAAACACTGATCTGCATCTACACGTGTCAGGTACACCTGTACAGTCATACAAATGAATACACCTGCTCTATATCTGATATTTTTTCTGTGTGTTTTTGCAGACACAATTTCAGACAGTGGCAGAGGAAGTACTCATGTCCTTTAATTTAGTAAAACTATAAATACAGCAGTGAAACAATACTCTATTAATGGCATTGTCAACTTTGTATTTGTGCTCTGGACAAATGGATGTAATTTTGTTTGTGCTCTGTAATTTGGGCCTAAATGGGGCTGTCTAACTGTATTACCAGTATAAGGTTGATGAGAGCTAAACTTTCTGTTACTTTACTCCAGTGTTCTTAACCCCAGAGTCAGGGCCCCTTTAAAGGGTCACTGGATGAATGTGAGGAGTCATGAGATGATTAATGCTGTAGTAAAGAGGACAAAACATACAGTGAATGCAGCTTAGATTTAGATTTATTTTGTTTTGAGCTCCATTTTGGTCCTTTGTCCTTCTGTTTTCCACCACATGTTCATTTCAAACTCTCTTTTGCAGGTATCGCGGTTTCATACTTTTCCTCACTTTTCTCTTCTACACGGCATACCATCTGTCACGGAAACCTATCAGCATTGTTAAGGTAACTAAAAACAATTCAATCTGCAGTTTTTACAGGGTTTTTTGCAGGAACTTGACAAGTGTCGGTCATGCATCATCAACAGCCGTGTGGTGCTCCTTAATATGTGTTTGGAAATAATGAAAAAGAATTGATTATCTTCATTTCATGTTGCCATGTTGCTTTGTTTTGGCTGAGTACAACTGATTCATTTTCTTTAGGAAATGGTTTATAAACATGCAGTATCCCTGGTATGAATGTTCTTTATGGTTATAGTTTGTTGGGATGGTAGGACGGGAATGGATAGACAATGAAATATAAAGTTTGTACATTGAGAAAAGGCATATTTTCTGCACATACAAGTTGACAGCTGAATTTAACACACTCTTGTATTTTCTTGTAGCCTGTCCAGAACTTTATTTTTACTTTGTCTGTGAGAGTTTTGTGTCAACTCACCTTTGTCCTTCTGTGTTTTTCTGTCTGATACTCAGAGTCAACTGCACAGGAACTGCTCCACAGTCGTTAAGCCTGCAGACCTTAACATAACCGATAATGAAACTTGGTGCGACTGGGCTCCCTTTGGTACGTCTTCTATATTCAACTCAGACACTCCACGATTAAGTTGATCATAAGTGATATTTTGTTATATAAAAGCATATTAGAGATTTCTTGATCCTCAGAATTTTAATATAGTTTTTATAAAAAAGTGCACTTATGTATACGCAAATGTATCGTACAAAAAAGTGCTTGTCAAATAGCCAGTTAAAACCTGAACGGTTGCAGAAATCCCCTGAAATACATAACAGACGTTTGCTGTAACCCAAATGCTTACTATACAGTAAGTAGGTTTAGGTGTGTCGTGTGTTAACAAAGGAAAACTAAAAACAATTTTTTTACTCAGAACAATGAGTATGTATACAGTATAATGCAGTGTACATAATGTAGCTGGAAAGAATTAAAGTGTTGAGGGCAATTTAACAGCTTCAGGAACAGCTCAGAAAAAAGATACAAGTTATTTTTGTAAACACAAAAGGCTGTCACAACACAGTATGATATGGAGAAAGGTAACAGTTTCATTGTTGTCTTCTCTCTAGACCAGAACAACTACCAGACACTGTTCGGGTACTTGGATAACTCTTTCCTGGTTGCCTATGCCATCGGCATGTTTATCAGGTTTGTACTTGTTGCTGACCGTTGTTATGCTTTGTCTCAGTGTGTGGTGTGTGGTGTGTGGTATATTGAACTCTTTCTCCTCTTCACAGTGGGATATTTGGAGAGCGCCTGCCTCTGCGGTACTACCTGAGTTTCGGGATGCTGATGAGTGGGTTATTCACATGTCTGTTTGGCCTGGGCTTCTACTTGAACATCCACTCTTTAGGGTACTATGCCTTCATCCAGGTAAAGACACCACCATGGCAGGGTGTAAACATGCTCGGCTGTAAAAATTCAAATGGATATGCATTGTCCCTAGACAGTGTTTTTTCTAAGTGTTTTCATCACATATGTCTTGCTCTATATCTCACATATATGCCAGTATTAGGCCCAGTAATGGCTGGTCTGTAACTTGAAGGAAAAACCGATTTACTAAATTTTGATAACTCACCCATACCATGAAAGTATTTTACCCTATCCTCCAACTACTCCGCCTCAACTCTGCAACTATGCTGTAGCTGAATTGACTGCTAACTTGTGCCAGCCCGCAGCCTAATGAACACTATGGACCGCCAGCTCCATGGCAAGGGGCATATGCACATTTAGCACTATTGGCTACTATAAAAGCCAATCACTATCCACAACAAGTCCTTCCCTAATTGCATGCTTTATAGGAACATGTTAACAATGCCAAGAGTCGTGTCATGCAATCTTTAATGATTCATATATTTGCCACCAGTTGGCCAGAATTTTCACATCCACGCACAAAAAAACCCCTCAAAATCTAACTTTTCAAAGAGGTTTTGAATGGTGATCAACAACCCTTCATTTGTTTTGCTTTGCAGAACTACTGCATACAGCAAAATTGCTTTAGGGCGGAAAACAGGAAGAACAGAGATCAGACGAGCTGTTTATTGCTGACTGCTCACCAGACTCTCAGCCATACCAACACACACTAGCCAGGTGTCATTGGTCACTCGACTCTAAAGAAGATGAATGTTGCTCCCAGTGTGGAGGCACACTCAGTTCCCCTAGTACAAAAGACAGAGTTTTGTTTCACTTCTTTTTTTTTTTTCAAATCCCTTGGACTGGTGACAAAGAGCCACTGCACTGAAAGTGATATTACTGCTGTGAATTTATGGTGTGAATCAAGTTCCTTGTGTAATGGCCAAATCACAATTTTGTACACAGGCTAGTTTTTTATTCCTGTGTATATTTTCCAGTTTAATCATTTTAGAGAAAATGCTTATATAATTGCCCAGTCCAGAGTGGATGTCTGCAAATTTCTGGTTTATTCTATCCAAAGTCAAAAACTAAAATATAGTCAATTTACATGAGATAAAACCGAGAAAAGCAGCAAATGGCATGTTTTCAAATCAAGAGTGTTTGATGTTTTTCCTGAGCAATGACTGAAACTTTTTTGAGAACATTCATGTTGATATAACATTAGTTTTTATTGGTTAATGTTCCCAGCAAGTGAGTTTACTGTGGCAGCTTTGCCGCCTGCGAGTGCTTTCTTTTGAATTTATTTCCGACTTTACTGATCCAAAAGTCTGCTGTTATGGTGCATGTGCAGTTGAAAAAATAATCAAATAAAATAACGTACGCCATTCATAGCGGCAGTGCTGTTATTAGTGTCAGATGAGCTGCACACGGAGATCACATGATCCTCCCTGTAGCCACAACCTTGGTTGAAAATATAAGTGGAAATGTTAGTCATGCTATGAATAATAATGAGTCAAAGTCACATTCACTGGATCTTTAAATTAGTTTGTAAGGTAAAATACAGTTGACATGATGTGACATCTGAAACCTGAAAAAGAGAGTTTTTAAAGACTGAAGCACCAACATCAAAGAACCACTTGATTTATTGTATTGATTAACAAACATTTTACCTTATTACAGATGTGATCACTCTGAGGGTCAGTACGGACCTCATTTATCATCTCTTCCCTTCAGAAATGTAGAGATCTCACGGTGGCTTAGTCAGGCTTTACTAACACACATCACATGACTCAAAGCTGCATCATAAGACCGCAGGAGTGTTTGGGCTTGCACAGGTTCGGTGTGGGAATGTTAACAATCACTGCTCGCTGGCTCTCTCTCATTCTCTTCCATATGTCAGATGTCTGTAGGGTTGCAAGGTTTAGAGACTTAAATGCAATAAGCTAACACACACTGGTTTCTCCCTGTGTTTGCTTCGTGCTGCAGGTCATGAACGGGCTGATGCAGACCACCGGTTGGCCAGCTGTGGTGGCTTGTGTCGGCAACTGGTTTGGAAAGGGGAAGTGAGTACTGCTCGATGTGCAACAGGGCGCAGTCCCGCTGACTATGCAGGATTAAATGCTTTTTTTGCGGCTGGGTGGCTCACGCGTTTGTCACGTTTGGACAGCACAGTGAGACCAGGCTTTGATTTGTGTCAGATCACTCGCTTCCAAATCCACATCATACATCTAAACTGCCTCTTAGATATTTGTGGAAGCTCAAAAACTGTTCAAAGTAGAACTACAAGCACATCCCTCAGACAAAGTCAAACAACAGCCACACACCCGTCTGAATGGGCTCCACCCTTTCCAGGGCCCTATCTTCTGCAGACATGGATGTTTACTTGCACGATAGAAACTAGGCCACTTGGAGAAAACAGGTTCAACAGGAAGTCAAATATGTTTATGTTCAGTGTAATAACCTTGTTGCTTTAAAATCTTGTGTTTACACGAAGATGGTCAGTACAAAAGTAAACATTTTGTGTTGAGATAAATTCAAAATCTACTAAAAAATGTTTTGTTGATCATTAAAAGATTAGTTTAACATTTTGTGAAATCTAAATGTTTATGGGATCTGTTCTGGGCTGAGACCCATCCTCCATCTAAGTTTTGTGGAAATCTGTTCAGTAGTGTAATCCTGCAGAAAACCTTAACAGATACATGTGAAAACATAACCTCACTTGATTAGCTCAGCATAAAAACTGAAGCATGAGGAAACAGCGAACATGGCTCTATAAAAGTTTGCAAATACACCACTGTATTGCCTGATGCACCATCAGTCTTGCAGTCAGAGAAAGTTTGCCAGCTTTGGTACCACTGTTTATTTATGTTGGTTTGACAGAGACATGTAGGCATTATTACATATAAATTAAATGCAACCATTGCAATGAATATAGGACATCTAGCCATCAGTAGTTTGCATTTCTCGTCCCTCGTTAGGCTTTTTAGGAATAAAACACATAATACACCACTTTTATGAAGGAATAAAACTAACAATGAAACAGACATGGACAAGCAGGTACTACAAACAGTCAATATAACAAAAACTGAAGAAGTTATGATTCAAAGGAGAAAAGAGGAAATAAGAAGTGATCGCACAAAGACACAAACCAAAACCTTTGCTCACCAACTGTGTCTGACAAACTTATCTAATGCTCGCACGTCTTTCCCTTACTGCAGTTGTGTGCTGTAAGTAACTTCGGGTTTTGGTAGGCAGAGCCCAGCTAGCTGTTTGCCCCTGACTAATTTTTGTGCAAAGCCATGCTAATCATGTCCTGACTGCAGCTCCATTAAACAGATATCGCTCTTAATCCTACAGAAAATCATAAAGAAATACAAGCAATGAGCATACTTCTCAAAATGTTGAACTATTTCTTGAAGGTGGCTGATGACTTATTAAGAGAATTGCTTCTGATTTGAATCACCAAACATATTTCACGAGAGCAATTTCACAATAGAACACAGGGCATGTTAAAGTCTGATTAATAGCGTTTTAGAATCTCAAACTGTGTTTCTGTAGGATTACCATTCATTTACCTATAAGTGCTCATGCTGATGACCTTTGTGTGCTTGTGTTTTGATGATCAGGCGTGGCTTCATCATGGGTGTGTGGAACTCCCACACCTCAGTGGGAAACATCTTGGGCTCCCTCATTGCAGGAGTCTACGTCTCTTCAGAGTGGGGAATGTCCTTTATCGTCCCTGGACTCATCATCGCCTCCACCGGGATCCTCTGCTTCTTCTTCCTGGTTGAAAGTAAATGAAAGCTTAATTCTGCTTTTAAGTTGCCATAAGAACATTTTCTGAGTCTCATCTTTTCCTCTCCTATTCAGAACCTGAGGACGTCAACTGCACTCCTCCTCAGCACCATGTGAGTCAAAACAGAAACATTTACCATCTTAACCGATCTGCTACAAGACAGCTAGAACTCATTAAAGTGTGTTTGACTTAAAGGGCAACCAGGAGAGCGGTGAGACGGAACCTCTCCTGCAGAACTCGTCCCACATTGACAGAACTGTGAACGGTGCCATCACCACGGACTCTGTGGAGGTTATTGAGGAGCACACCGAGGCCATCAGCTTCTGTGGAGCTCTCTGTATACCTGTGAGTGGAAACCATGGAAATATCATTCTTGTTTCGTAATTTAATACTGTATTTATTAGGGGTGGGCAAAATAATTGATTCTTAGATTAATCGCGATTCGGAAGTGGATGATTCTGAATCGATTCACAAAAGTCAAAAATCGATTTTCTACATGTTAATTGACAACGTAATGTTGACTGAACGCAAGAGGCGGAACTCAGAAGTGCGGAACTGCAGCGCCCGGACAGTTGACGGCGTGCACACAACAAAAAACACGGAATGTGTCGTGAATGTCTGTACTCACAAACAACTCGTCTGAGGCATTTGTTTACGCTAAGCGGCTCGAGAGCAGCGTGGAGACCGCTGTTGGCTGTTAGCTATTGGCTGATAGCTGTTAGCTGTGGCGTTGAGTGCGCAGCGTCCAGGTTAACTTGAAACACCTGTAACTAACTATTGGGTATTTCTGTCATTCCACGGTGCGTTCAAATGGTTACTTAACAGGGTTCTCCCCAGACAGTGGAACAGCGGCGCTGCGCTGCTATACTGCTAGCTCAGCGCCACTATGCTCATTTTCAATGTTAGCTGCTTCGCGGTCTTCTCGTAAAAAATGCGCTCCCCAGCTGATGGTGACGAGCGTCCATTCGTCCGTCCTCCGGCTGACGGCGAGGAGCCGGGGGACGGACGGACGGATGGACGCTCCCCCACGCTGACGGCGATAACGACAGTCTCTGCATCGATATGCATCAAGAATCGATTTAGAATCGAATCGTTGACCTCGGAATCGGAATCGAATCGTGAGGTGCCAAGAGATTCCCGCCCCTAGTATTTATTAAGAAAATGTGTACTTGTGTTTTAAAGACATATGTTGGATTTGAAAACTATGTACTTTGGCACCATCTGGTGTTGGTACCAGGAATAACACTGTAGCGTCAAGTTTAAATTTTGCTAAAAACAAAAACTTTTGCAATGAGAACTATTTGAAAGATGTTATAATCACATAGGCGACCACTATAACTTAAATGGTGATTTACAAAAATAAAAAGATTTGAGATTAACTGAGAATTGAATCTGCCCCTCCTACACTGAGATGAAATTATGACATTAAGATTAGATATAAATGTAAGCTACAGAGAAATATAGTCATTTGTCATATTGTAATATATTGGTATATTCAACATGACTGTGTTTATTTGTTTATTTGCTCTGATCTCTGATAAAAAAGGCTCCTCGACTGGCTTTCATGGTGTCTTGTGTCTCTCACAGGGAGTGGTGGAGTTCTCTCTCTGTCTGCTGTTCGCAAAACTGGTCAGCTACACTTTCCTGTACTGGCTTCCACTTTACATCTCAAATGTCGGTCAGTACTAATACACACATTCTGATATAGTATATATATTCGGTAATATAGATGTATACACGTTATTTAAAGTATTTTTTTAAGTAAATGTTGGGTCTGTTTTTCATTTTCAGCACATTTTAAGGCAAAAGAGGCAGGTGACATGTCAACCCTATTTGATGTTGGAGGAATCGTGGGTAGGTTTTGAGTCCTGGCTGTTCAGTTATATCACGTGATCTGACAAGATTTTATTTGTCAATAATTTGAATTTAGACATGACATGATTCGACTGAAAGTGTTGTGTTTCCACAGGAGGCATCATGGCCGGCCTTGTGTCTGACTACACTGGCGGGAGAGCGACAACTTGCTGTGTCATGTTGCTTGGTGCTGCCCCTATGGTGAGTGTCATCCAACAAATATAATTATTTTATGACAGCATGTTTGTCGACACATTTACTAGATTAACCCTATAACCAGTGGCTCCCTAGCTTCTTTCCAACATTTAAAAGGAAAAGGTTGTTTTTCTATATTTTTCGAAAGATCGAAACTGTCAGTTACTCCTTTCTGAACTTTTTAACTTCTTGACCTTGTCTGTCAGCCTCAATCTAGTAGTTCTTACTAAAAAAGGAAATCTTTAAACCTAAACTAACAGATTTTTCAAACATATCATGCAGCATCACATGAGCATTGATTCAGACACCAATACTTAGTTTCTTTAGTTCTGGTCTCCGCTGGTTCCCAAAGGAAATGTCTTTCTCTATAACTGTTTACAGCTCCTCTGTGTTCACCAGCTTGTTGCCAACTGTGTCTGTCTGCTGCCGTGGTTTTAAGAGCTTTTTAGTTGAAAACAGCTCAAAGTTAACCAAAACAGTGAAGTTTTGGGCTGGAAAAACACAAGGGTGAGCTTAAAGTTGCTAAAAAAATTATGTTTTGTCAGAGGCCTCTGGAGTCATTATTAGAGAGGTTAACATGAAAAGTTTCATGACATCATTAGTGTGCAGATATTTAAATTCGCACATGGCACTTCTCACTTGAGTGGGTGAAGTACATGGCAGTGCGATGATGCGATGATTTATGAAATAGCATAGATTTCACTTATCAGTTGTTAAACACAAAGTTGAATGTGTGATGTTGCTGATTATGTCTGTTGTTTATGTTCTAGCTTTTCCTCTATAATTACATTGGACAAAGGAGCCTTGGTACTACAGTTGGTAAGACTTCATTACTGTGTTTCTTGTTTTTGTACTTTTGTACTTTTGTACTTTGCCTTTTTACTTATGGCTTATTCTAAAGGGAGACAAAGAAAGTTAGGTCGTTCATAGACAAAAAAATAAATGTATTTATTAAGATCTTTATTAACACTTCCTTCCGTGTGTAGGTATGCTGCTGTTGTGTGGAGGCCTGGTGAATGGACCGTACGCCCTCATTACTACTGCTGTGTCAGCTGACCTGGTAAGACCTGATACCCACAGTTTTATATCCCTGCCATCTATTGAGCCTTAACAAATCAAGTAGTGGACATCAGTTTAAAATCAACAACACATTCTGTACTTTGATGGTGTGTTTGTGTAACAGGGAACACACGAGAGTCTAAGAGGAAACTCCAGGGCATTGTCAACTGTGACGGCAATCATTGACGGGACTGGTTCAATAGGTACGTATGAAGTGTTGAAATTTAACATCCTCATCTTAATGTTTTATTTTATTTAACTCTTACACTTCCTCCAATTATTATCTGTAATAATAACACTGGATCACATTACAGCAGGATATTAGGCATGTTGGCTAAAGCTGCCCCTTTTTACTGTTGTTGATGCTGTTGATTAATTGGGATTGTCTTCGATATAATAAACGAATAAACTAAACTAAACTAAACTAAACATGAATAATATCATCAACTTTATTGTTCCCCCCAGCTCTAGAGTCAGCTTTAGCTGCTTTTAGCTCATTGTTTTGTTATATGACCCAAATAAACACTGCTGTTACCCTCACGTCCAGGTGTACAAAACACTACAATAAATACAATTCTGCGTCTGCTTGCAGTATAAAAATGAACGTGTTTGCTAGCAAGTTTGTGATATCAGCTTTAAATGGCGATGACATGTTAAAAAATTATAGAATAAAGTGTTTAATGTTATTTATTCCATATGTTATGTCATATAAGGAGACAGGTTTCTGTGTATTGATGTGTTTGTGTTTTCTGTAGGAGCTGCTCTGGGTCCTCTGTTAGCCGGCATCATCTCTCCCACCGGCTGGAACAACGTCTTCTACATGCTCATCTCTGCTGACGTCTTAGCCTGCCTGGTCAGAAACATTGCTTTATTCAATGACATCACGATACAGCAAGGCTTTTGGCCATTACTGCCTTTTCCAGTCATGTTTTAGATTATTTGACTGTCCTGACAAATTTGATTCTCCAGCACATTTGTCAACAACACACTGACTGACTTTTTTTCTTTCTTGCTTTTGTTTACAGTTTTTGTCCAGGCTCGTTTACAAGGAAGCTCAGGGTTGGTGTAGACGTGCTCCTCGAGTCAGAGGGTGAGGATCACCAACAGCTTCGGTTTTTGCCTAAAGAAACGGCTAAAAAAACTGCCCTTCATTTAAATTTATCTCAGGAATACTTTTGAGGTTGAAAACCATTTTTGTTTTTCGGTAACCAGTCCAGGAGAAAAGAAAAACAAAAACATATTTAGTCAGGATGGAAGCCCTGATAGATTATCATTCATTCTATTATTTAAATTAATGGTTCAGCATTTGAGAAATTCCTAGATACAGTCTGAAAACGGGGAAACAGCTTTACTCTCTCAGGAGGTTACGAAATCTACCAGCACATGTTTAATCTCAATTTGTTTAATTTGTACGTAAAAGAATTCCCTTGTACCCCACAAACTGTGGTTTTAAATTATATTTTTGAATGGATTAATCAGTCATGATAATTCGTGTTAATTAGTGATCTTTAGTAGTTGTATTTTTTTTATTTTTGTAAATTTGGGCAGAGCTGTTTTCAGTCTCTATGCTAACCTCAACTAACAGTCTTCTTGTCTAAGTGTCTGCAAGCCAGGCAATAAATGTATTTCTTGACTATTCCTATAAACAAGGAATACAACGAGGATATAAAAGAAGGATTTTATCAATCTGAACAAAAATGTAACATTTAAGCAGGGCTTGTATTTGATAGCATTATATACTGTATATATATATTTCTATATATATATATATATATATATATATATATATATATGTATATATATAATATTCACTGTAACCTTTTTTTCTAGGTTCAAAGAAATCTGAAACACACAATCAAACTGGGAACAAAACACACAAAAGAGGGAACAATGCCGAAACTGACCTCACTGCGTACGAACAACCATTTTTCTTTGAGGCTGAATGGAAACAAAGCCATCAGTTGAAGATTTAAGGGCACTAAACTGACGATTGAAGCCTTCTTTTTAATGTAAAACAGAGAGAATATGCCTTTTTAGAGACAGAGCTTTTTTATGACTAATCTTCTGATTCTAACTTGTTTTAATATTCGTTCATCATTAAAGTGTATATACTGTGCATTTTCTTAATTTTGTCTTTTTCTGTCTCCGTAGCTACTGATTCTGATTTTTTTGAGCCCAACATCCTGAGGAAAGAAAAAGTTAATCTCCTACTCAGTTGTGGTCGGGGCAGATACCAAGAGTACTGTCCAACTTTTTCTTTCATACAAACAGTGAAAGATAAAATTTGAAGTTGTTGAGAAGATTCTTCTTGTGTCAGATAAAATTATAAAGAGCGAACAGTGTTTAAAAAGTCAGAGGAGCGCTGTTTCAATAAACATAAGAAAAAACATCCAACAAAATGCTGTACATAAAGTGGGCCCACCATGGCTCAGAAAGCACAGTATAGTGGCTCACTGACTAATTTGCAGGGTTAGCATCTTGATCCTCTCCTTGGGTAAGACAATAACCCCAAATCTCTCCCCTGCATGGTGAAGTGGTTTGGATAAAAGCTAGCTCCATAGAAATTGAGTAATTTAGGAGACTAGGCTGCATTTAGATTAATCATAAAATTGGCAGCAGAATTCTCAGATAAACTACTTATTTGTGGGGTCACTGTGAGGAAAAGGGGGGAGCATCCCTCACCCTCATAATGTTTTTTTCTACAGTGTCAACCCCATTATATAAACATTAAAGCACCATTATGTAACTCTTTCACCTTAAAATAACAGCTTCAAAATCATTTTGACGGTATAGTGTCTCGTAACATGGTGAATGGTGTCTCCGTTTCAGCCCCTCTGCCTCACTTGTTTCTGCACTTTGTAACTTCAGGGGGACACAAGGATCACAATGTTATATACATGACATGGTTATCGGATACAATTTTTCTGTCAGACAAATTACGACAGACCTGGGATTTGTGTTTATGACAGTTGCACTCAGAAACTGTGGTGGGAGGGGACTCGCACAAAATACACACTTTAAATTAATTTTACTTTAAAAAATTGTGCATTTTTGTAAGTGATTGAGTCAGGAGAAACTTAAACTTAATGGCATAAGTAGCGGGCTTCTTCCTGCCTCTCAGGAGGGTGAAGCACGTAGGTGTGTTTGCCATTAAACTGTACAGGAACGCACATAATATGTTAAGTGATAATAAAAGCGAATTGTAAAATTATTAACCTAACTGTTGTTTGGAGACAGACCTTTCTTTTTTCATTACTTGAGCTCTGTGGAATTTGGAAGTTGTAGTGCTCACATATGAATAGTTCAAGTCATTGATACATGTAAATTGCTACAAATTATAAAGTAGAGCCACCTTTAACATAGTTATAGTTTCCTTCTTGTGCAATAACAGATTGTTAGCGACATTTAAGGTCACTTTAGTTTAATCTGCATAAACTGTTGCCTTATACGTGTTTCTTTTGTAATATTTTCTTCGTTGCGATGCCCCATGTTCCCAGATCTCAACTAGTTTGCATTTTGACAAAAAACAAAAAATAACATGGACAACACTTAACAATAATAAGACTTCCGTTTTAATACAACAGATCTATCCTCAAAAGAACCAAAGCAACCAGATCAAAAGCTTGATGTTCACAAACAAAAGATTTAATACAAGGTCCTCTGCACCACTCATGAACGTATGTGATGAAACTTCTATAAAATCAGTTTGTTTCTACTGCATATTTTTTTAGACAGGCTTGCAATGTATTCAACTGCATCACATACACTAACACAACACTAGCTATATTATGAACACGAAAACATATAGTAACAACATCGTAGCGCAGTATAAAGAGTGAACCTGGACCTGAATCCTTCAACATTCAAACAGGTTATTTGAGTCTTAAAACCATAAACATGCAGGCTTGAACGTTCCCACCAGGGTTAATGATACCTGTCGTGTGTGTTTTGAAGTGTATTCTTCATCTTTGCAGCTGGTGTACGCAGAGTAAAGAGTCACACGAGCACAAGTCAAACAGCTCGAGGCTGTTGAGTGTTAACAGCATTGTGGTGTGTTGAAGTCCTCTGTTTGTGCTGCTGTCTGGTTTTATGGGTCCGTCTAAGGTTTTAGCCTGTAGTTGAAACCTGGTCACAACAGGGACATTGTGTTACTGCGTCACATCTTCCGTGTATATCCTTCCCAAAAAAAAAAACAATCTTCAAAAGCTTCGTATGATACAGTTCGTGTTTCTCAGTGATGATATGCAGACGAAGTCCATGTGCGGTACCAGGTCCTGAAAGAGAGCACAGCAGAATGATGAATTTAGACAAAGAAATGTGACAGAAAACTTGAATTCGATCAGAAAACAGCTTGTTTGAAGAAATAGTCCAAACATTTGGTAAATATGCTTCTCTAGTTTCATGAAGAATTTAGATAAAAAGATCTATATCACTGTCATTTAAAAATAAAATAAAAAAGATTTACAGCACTGAAACAGTCTAGCACAAAATCCATGTTAAAACTACAAATTGTTGTGAGCTTTAAAAGTAAAATTATGAATTATTCCTTTCAAACTTTTATTTTTTGTTGATTCCATTTTTGACTAAAGATGACCAAATAAAACTTATATTGCCATACCACCAGACTACAGACAAGATTCTTTCCTCAGATTGGCATTTTCACCATACACAATGACTGGGAAAGGAGCAGTTGTACAATGGTCACAAAGAGCCTGGACTGACTCTTTTTATTAGACCTGAATCCATTTTGTCCAATGACATTTGCGAAAGCTGAGAGGATGTATGATTACCCCTATTTTATCCCACTCATGAGTGTGGGAAGTTAACAGCAAGTCAGTCGGAAAGACTCGACTGACTTGTGTGCAAAGAAAGCAAATATGCCCATTTACAAAATATTAATCATTTCTTTAAATTATCTGTCGACACATCTTAAAGGCAACACATGAAATCTGCTCCTCACAACTCCATGTTCTGACATCTTTAAACTGAATGAAAGCAAGCGATCACCGGAGTGTTGTGGTCAATATCTCTTACCCTGGTGAGCTATAAGAAGCTGGGTTGACCTGAGAGGTTAAAGAGGCAGAGACAGCCGACAGACCATTGGGAGAAGCTTCGCGGCTTCCACTGTTCGGAGAGGAGTTTGATGAAACTGGAAGGAAAAGGTAAAACCATAAACTCGTGTACAGACACATATGGCACTAAATATATGTTTTTGATCAATGTACAAATTAGCTCTGGATAATAAGATGACGGATGAAAGTGTTCTGGTCATTTTTAATGCAGGACAGGCTCATTATCAACAGCTGAGTGTAGGAGACAGCATTTACCTCCACCTGAAGCCAGAGGGCTGTAAGATCTGGATGCTGAGGGCTGAAACAGTTTGAAAAAAGAAAAGATTTACAACCAGACATTTCCTATGAAAATACCTATTGGAACTGTTATTTTCTGGTTTCAAATGTGCTCTTGAGAAAATATGGGTCAATCAATGTCAGCAGTGAAATCTCACATTACAGGATTAACACAAGCAAAATTATGCAATAGTTCATTATTGCATAATTAATATAGTGTTTGGGAAGCTACTTTGAATAATTGGGAAGCTATGAGCAACTGATCGCCAATAGCTGAGCTACAGAAACATACCACAATAAAGTCATGTACTGTTTCATGCTAACTCCTGGAAATAACTCCTTTTATCAGCCACACAGGATGACAAAATTAGGCTTTCGGATATGTAACCACGCAGTTTAGGAAAGAGGACTTCTACTACTATAACTACTAGAATAGCTCACTGGAAACACTAAATGTTTTTGAAAATAGCTAAGCTACAGATTAGCTATCCCACCACGACAAGAGTGCTGTCGCATGGAGCACTGCTACTCTCTGACACTGGTGGTTAGCCTCTCTTATCATATGGCTAGACTGGTTCTGTCCAAAGTTCATATGTACAACTACCAACACATCTGAAGTTCAATTATTAACATATTTATCTCTTTTGTTTCATCTGTACACAAAAAGAAATGTAAAAACGCCAATTTGTGAATCATATCTGGCAACCTTCTGCTGTAGCCAGACAAGCTGCACAGATATCAGGAAAGGTACCGTGACATATCTCCTCCTAAAACCACATCTTTTAACATTTCATTTGTCAGCAAAGCTGATAAACCAGTAATTAGGTTTAGAGGTGTTGCCAGGTGTGTTTTTTACAGCTCGGGCGAAGCCAGGCTAGCTGTTTTCCCCCAACTTCCAGTGTTTATGCTAAGCTAGGCTAACATCATGACCCCAGCTTCAGACGCAAGGCACAGATACGAGAGGGGTGTTGATCTGAATCCCACATGTTCCCAAGTGAACAAGAGATTACTGTTTCAGACAGCTAACCATTCTGGAGTTGTAGCTGTGTGATTTGACTGATAAAGCGGCCACAGGGCAGTAGATCCTCTTCTCCTTCTGACGCCGATTACAGAACCAGACTCGTACAACCTCCTTCTCCATGGCCAGCTGCTCTGAGATCAGGGTGATCTCTTCTGAGTTGGGCTTGGGGTTCTGAAAAGCCCCAAAAATGTTTATGATTAGTTGATGACATTTTAAAGTAATGTCTGCATCACATAATATGAATTGAAATGTGAAAATCTTAACTTTATATTATGAATAGTTTTAACTAATGAGTGAGAATATCTAAAGGCTAATATATTATATTATATTATATAAATATAATACAATTTACATATGAGAACTTATTTTTCATGTTTCTATTCAGAATTAAGCAGACATGAATTCTTAATGTGAAACAACTTTTCCTCTATAATGTAGACAGCTGACTAGGCTTATTATAAAACGGAATAAATATGGATTCAATCTTGAACTCACGTCAAGGAAACGTTTCTCCAGCGTCAGCTTGATGTTCGTTTCGATGCTTGTCCTCTTTTTCCGTTTGCGACCGTAGCCCTCAATCATGGGCGGCAGAGAGGTAGGGTTGGTTATTGAGTCAGAAGGTGAGTTCTCTAATGTGAAAACAAATACAACATGTATATTCGTCATCTCCTCTGAACAGCACACATTTTTGTGGTCTTAACACAGAAACCTATGCAAAGGTGTTTTTCTTTTGAGACTTCAGGCATATCTGTCCTATAAAGTTTTTATCTTTCTATATTCAGATTGGGTTTTTCTAATTATCTTGTGTGGCCTGTCCTCTCCCAGGTCACCAGGGTGGAGTGGAGGCCGTGTCGCTTGGACACTACTTGGTGATGCATCGACGTGCTCAGTCGTCCTACTGAATCCACATTCTTTGCATTTTATATAATTTACTTGTATCAGACATTTTGTCAATGAAATTTGTAAACTGGGATTTCGTTGTTCTGTTTTGTACATGCAACATTTCTTGCATGTCTGTCCATCCTGGGAGAGGGATCCGTCCTCTGTGGCTCCTCCAGAGGTTTCTTCAATCTTTTTCCTCTGTTAAAAGTGATTTCCTTTGTTTTTCCACACTCAAATTGAGAGTCTAAGGACAGAAGATTTCAACAGAGGCACCGTGACTGTGATTTTGGGCTATATAAATAAAACTGATTTGTTTATGATTATTGCTATGACTTAAGGTCTGGTATGTAGGATTTAGTGGCATCTAGCTGTGTGGTGGCAGACTGCAACCAACAAAATGTAGAAAACTCAAAAGGCCCTCTTTAGGATCGATGTTTGATTTGTTCATTCTGGGATACCGTAGAAACATGGCAGTCAAAGGAAGAGGACCTGCTCCAGGTGTGTATGAAAGGCTCATTCTAAGGTTATGGAAACACCAATACATCCTTCTAAATTCTAAACACTTGACCCTTACAAACACCCTATCACACGTTTCCAGAATGTTCAACTGATTTTGCAAAACTTGGCAGCATTGTAGCTGGTAAGACTGATGGCAATGGATAAAGCATAAATGCACTGATATATACACCAGTGTTTTCACTCTTACAATGCACTCCCAATAATTGATAATATGAAAGTCAAGTCTGGACTTTAACCAAGATATTCTTGCAGATTTAGGATTTAATTATATAAAATAATTCAATTAAACCTTCCTAAAGAAACTGCTTTATTGAATTTTGGATTTGCTTTGCATGTATTCTAGCTGCTTTTTTTCATATCAAGCCAGAATAATTATTGGTACTATGATAAAAAAAAAATGGTGGTGACTGTGTTGTACCCGCATCACTCAGCCATTTCTCCAGCAGAGGTTTGAGCTTGCACATGTTTTTGAAGCTGAGGTTGAGAGCCTCGAAGCGAGAGATCGTGGTCTGACTGAAATCATTCCCGTAAAGTTTTCCCATCGCGAGTCCCACGTCTCCCTGTGAGAGCACAAACACAAATTAACAATGTAAGTGTAGAAGTGTAAATAAAGGTTCTCTGAGCTGGTCTGCATAAACTTCTGATTCCAAGAACAAAAATGAACAGTCATGCATAACCTTAAATAAATGTTTGCTATTAAATTATAATGTCACCACAAACATGTAGACAGTTTTTGGAAAACTTAATGCAAGCAGAATGTGCAGAATTTTTACAGAATATGATGATATTTTAGGAAAGATTACAATGTATTCATAAAAGACTTTATTGCTTATAGTAGAGAAAGCACATTTTGGGGGCCTTTAAAGGAAGACATAGAGGGTTGTATCTCTTATCTACCTGGGTAAAGCCCAGTTTGATACGTCTTTGTTTGAATGCTTTGGCGAACTGTTCCAGTTCCTCCAGATCACTGGGTTCTTCTTGTGGTGGTACCGACATATGCTTAGGCATCTGCAGGTGGGACATGTCCATGTGGTTCTCCACTGACGATGCTGCCAGACCAGAGCGACTCATCCCCTGAATCAGGGAAACATAACAGACAGAACATCTTTGCTTTTCAGGTGATGTTAAATAGGCAACTCCCCCACAGGTTTTTAAGGTCAACAATTACTCCAATATAGTTTCTACAAGACAAAACATTAACTTGACTTTTGATGGTCAGATTTTTGCATTTGGTTGCCATCCGGAGCTTTTGGACTCTACTGACATTGTTAGCCACTTTAGCACGTGTTCACAAATTCACATCTGGTATTTGGCTCGTTGGCTCAGTCTTTAATTGTCCTGTCAGTGTGAGTGTTGTGCTACAGCTCAGTCTTCATCATCACAGCCTGTGCTGCCAGGGGTGGTTCCTCATATGGGCAAGATATCGCCCAGGACGGAATGCAAACTAGAACCACTGTGTGCATCTATGAATTTGTGACACACTTGTTTCTATCCTGGCCAGCAGTGATTCAGTCTCACTACTTAGCCCTCAATAAGCTCACCGCATGTGCACAAAAAAGCAGAATTGTACCTTTGTATCATGGTATGAAAGCTTGGTATGGTAAGTTAGCACCATTTCATGTATAGCTGCCCTTTCTAGTGGTAGTACTTCTTTGGCGTTCCTTTATGCACTTGTACTTTGTAACAGTTAGACATAAATGTACATTTGAACCTGAATTAAATGTTGTTTTGGTCACTGAAACAGAAGCTGTAAATACAACACTGACACATGTTAGCAAACAGTTATTTGATCATTTACAAATTTTAGCAATTATGGAGCAACGTTATCGTTCATGTGATCAGTGTATGACCAATAGCAGCACTGCCTTTATCTCTGTTTTTGGTCTCCACCAACTCCTTACAAAAATATCTTGCACTTTAGCTGCAATCATAACCGCTGCTTTGTCTGTCTGCCTTTTGTGCTAGCACAGCTGGTCAGTATAAAACCAAAACAATAGATTAAATTTGTCAAGCTCCTTTGATTCTTGGTGCACAATACTTTGTGGTGTTATGGTTTTACCTGTGGAGTCAGAGCCAGTCCAGGTTGGTGCTGAAGGAGATTAGCCTGACTCTGGCCAGGAAGGGACAGCAGGTTCTGCTGCAGAAGGGCTGCAGAGGAAAACACAAGGTTTTTGATCGATAAGCCAGGATACTTCTGCTGCATGTCAAGAAATTGCTCCAGCAAGTTACTCCTCCTAAAATTACAAATTCTTGTGTCCTCCCTCCAGTGGACTAGCTGCTGCCCTCTGCTGTCAGTACTGATGCTAAACTAGGCTAACCAAATTCTGACTCCAGCTCTGTATTTAAGGTGCAGACATGCAATGTGAATTATCTCATCTAACTCTTGGAAAGAAAGAAAATATACACTTGCTTTTCAAGATGTTGGACTATTTCCTACAAACAACACATCAAAGCTAATAAATATATATTCTGCTTTGTTAGCGTGCCTGTACAAGAAATCTGGTGAAGCATATTTCTAAAATGTCAGACTTCCTTGAAAGAAAGCAGAAATGTTTTCTTAAAATCATGATTTGAGTCTTAAGTCAGACAATAAGAGGTAATTCCTTGCTTCCTAACTAAATCAGAGAGGCCCAGTGTTGCCATACTGTGTCATCAAAGTGGAAGTTTTTTAAGACCTTGGTGGCTGGTGGGGCTCTGGGAGAGCAGGAAGGGGGACGGAGATGACAGGTGAGATGGTGGCATCAGAACCAGCTGCTGCATGGGGTGGAGGGAGGGGAGCTCCTGGTGTACAAACACAATATAAACAACAACATTTGCCTTAATTCAACAAAATCTTACTCTACATTTGTTCAGTGACTAATTTTGATGAAGGTCTTGGAAATCATAAAGTCTAACTGTGTATAGTAGTTTAAATGACCAACAATGTGCAGGATTCTTTGGTTCAGTGTATCATCAGTGATTTCATGGCAGGTATGTGTTAAGTTCGGTTCATTTTTTTAAAAATGTCAAGATGAATGCAGCTGAGGCCAAGACATCCTCATGTAAATTCCTAAAAGGGGTCAAACTGAGGAAGTTACAGTGTTGGAGGTGGAGCCCCATTTATTCCTATGAAATTTTCTCAGCAGCATGCTGAAGCGCCATTCACCTAGCTAACTTGAATGGGAATAAAATAATTTAATCGTGGGGCTATTTTAAATTTTCCTATTTTTATTGGCCTGAATTGCTCAGATTCTGACAATTCAAAAACTACTAAAAATACAAATAATTTCAGGGGTGTTGTGATACTCGAAAAAATGTATCCACCATTCAGGAAAGAGTAATTTCATATCTGTCTGGGCTGCAGTGGTTTTGTCGAATTCAATAGCTTTAAAGCCTGGTGCCCTAGTTGGGTGTTTAGCTAAAACTCCAAAAACGCTGGATCCTACATTTCCCATAACACAATGTCGGTTAACCCTTCCTGCCTGTTAAACATTATTGTCTTCCAGTGTTCGAACTCAGGTTTTCTGTTTAAAAATGCGCTGTCTCCAAGCTCAAACTGAAATAACCCTGATGACATCATCTGTGACATCACCAGGGTTATTTCCTCAGACCCAGACATTATACAAATGCTTTCTTGTCAGCTCACTTCAAATTGTCACTTGCAGCAGAGTTCTTCTACTTAATTTCTACTTTGACTTCAGTAAATCAGAAAACTTCTGTGACGCACAGTCTCTGATGAAAGGCTCACACGCTGTTTGACAACAAGCTCAGATGTAAAATAAATAACATCAGTTCTTGACTGTCTGTCTTACCCCTGTCAGCTGACCTCCAGACATCGGAGAGCTCTGCGTCAGATGACATGTCTTCAGTGAGGAGCCTGAATGAGGCGAGTCGTGGAGATCCTCTGTCTTTATCTAGGAGAGCACATCATGACTGTGTTAACTCAGCATTATTAAGTATCCATTAAATAATAAAAGAGGGTCAGTTTTGTAGAGCTGAAAGGACGGGAAACATTATGTGTGCATGATCTAAGGGTTAAATGAGTTGATGCTTACGTGTGTGCGACTGTGTACTGTGGAGTGACAC
>CAEMYA010002118.1:282137-292703 GCA_903131615.1 Diplodus sargus
ACACAGACTGACTCACTCCAGGACCAGTTTGGTGACTAAACATGATACAAAGAGTGATAGACTGTCTCCCTCCCCTTGTGCGAGCCAGTATTCAAATATCTTCCCCCACCTCACACACCAACCCCTAACCCCTGAAAGCCATGTCGCTTCCTGAAACCACTTAAAGAAAAAGCCTCCAATTCCAAAAAGAGTGTTTGGAGAGGTAATTCAAATAGCTGCAATGTATTTACATTGTTCCTACAGAGATGTCAGTCTTTGTTGACAACTGTGGGAAAGCAGGTAATTTATCCTGAGGATGTTAGCCGTCAAAAAGTCAGTTGAAACTTGTATCCTGGGAAAAGATTCAGTATCACTGACTGCAGGAGGCTTCATGTATATTCCAGCTGAATTTTGTTTAAGTCTGTCAGAAAATACAGGATGTCTTGTGATGGTTTACATTTGTTTTTTGTCGCAAAATCTCGAAGAGACCAAAGACCAAAACTAAAGGTTGATTAAATCCGGATAGCAAGAGTTGGTTAATCTTTCCATGTGCCATAGAGCTCCATTGTTGTCCAAAAACCATAATAAAGACTTAAATGTATCACACTGTTGTGCTGACATGATCCTTCATTATTTTCCACCCCACATTCTGCACATCCCGCTGTTACAAATACTCACTAGAGCACCAAATGTGTGTTGTTCCACAGCTGAAAATAGTCCCCAACACACAGCAGTTTTAGGAAATTTCTGAGCCTTTTTAAAAAAAAAAAAAAAAAGGACAGTGGAATGAATGAATGAACTGCACTGTACTTGCTTGCACTTATGTGTACTAATTTTGTGGCAATTGTACTTTAGTTGAGTGTTTAACCCTTTTTCTGCTATATACATTATTTTTATTTTTGAGAACTCGAGTTACAAGTTACGTTGCACATGTCATGGTCGCAAAGTAATGAATGATTAAATCAATTCATCTAATCTGCAATTAAATTTAAATCAGAAAAATCCTGAATATCAGATCCAATAATCATCTGAACAAATATCTAGCTGACCCATAGTATACAGTCGCTACATTCAAATATACTATGTATAACTTGCTATTACGTGTCCTTTTGATACTTAAAGTAACATTATGTAGAAATTGCCATTTTATGTGGTTTAGCACACCCCTATAATTTCTGAGTGCTACGCCACTGTTATGTCAGACATAATGTAAGTGCTAACTACAAACAAAACTCATTAAGTCATAACAATGTTTTGTGTTGAAAACTTGTATGTTGGAGTAAACATGTATATAATGCTGTGATCCTACCCTCTCACTGAAGTTACATAGTGCAAAGACAAGTGATGAGGCACGCGGAGTGGCTGAGACAGAGACATCATTCATCTTATCATAACCCTTCAGATTCTTTCAGTAATTTTGAGGCTGTTATTTTAAGGTTAAAAAAAGTTACATAATGATGTTTAAGTACATTTATTGCCTAAAAAATTACTTTTTATACCATGGTATATTTAAAATCAGATACTTTAAGACTTGTCTTAAATGGGTGACTTCCACTTTTACCAAAGAAATATTTTAACTTGATATCTTTATTTTTGTTCAAGTGAATAAATCTGTGAAACTAGCATCACTGTTTGGTTGAACTGTTTGTTACTGGAGCAGGGAATGTTATCGATCCACTGCTGGAAATAAACTTTGGCAAATGCTCTACATGTATATGTTTGACTAAAAACAGGGGTGAGCATCTATTTTCTGTTGATTTTTTAAAAATTTATCAGATATTGGTGTTTTTTTTAAATTGTTTCTTTCAAAGATTTGCCTTCAGTCAGAATCAGTGATCTAAAACAGGCCTATTCAACTGCTGGTATGTGGGCCGAATGTGGCACTTTAATTGGTCCATGCATTAGTTAGCAATGAAATAGCAGGCATTTTATTAAAACATTTTTAAGCTGTCAGAAATAATTCAGGAAAGTCTAATTGTTTGCATTGCATTGTTTTTTCCATCTACTTTTGTATACATAATATTTATTTTTCAGTTGTGAAAACTAATGAACATAAAGGGGGTCAGACATAGTGGAAGAAAATCTAATTTAGCCCTTCTAAATCAGTAGATGAATAAGCCTAGAAAGATAAATGTTGGTTTTGGTGTTTTCATAAAAAATGTTGGCAATAACTATAACATAGTGCACCAGATTTATCATGTAAATATCCAATTGATAAGACTTCTGTTCTGGTAACGGGATCCTTGTGGTTTGGTCAACAGTTACTGGCAGTTTCACTTACTCCAAAAGGGAAAAATGCTTAAATAGACGCCATACATAGGTCATGATGAATGTTTGCCCTGAAAAGACATTATGAAAATGTTGCATGACACCAGATTCACCAACTCTGCAGCTTACAAACAGACTGTGTCTGTACATGCAGGAAATAGACAAACAGGAAACGGATACTGGTTACTACACGTTAAACAAAACAATCCGGATCTTCCTGATGATAGAGACCTCATTCATGAAAGTTCAGTAAGTTATTAAAAATCTGTTACTCACTTGTCTGTTGAAGTCGATCCCATTTTGCTCTGAATGTCAGACGAGAGAGAGAGAAATTCAGATTTTTAAAATGACAAATCAAATCATATCCAGATTATATTAAGTCTATTAGCTTTCAATGTTAGCTACATGTGCACGCGTGACACCTGATTTGCAATCAGTTCTTTCTTTAAACTATTATTTCACCACTTAATCAAACTTGCTTCACGGCTACAATCACAACATTTCCAAATTGGACCCATACATGTTAGTCCAGTCAAATCAAATCAAACAGAGAAAAATATTGCAGAAAAATGAAACAGACCTTTTAAGCAGTTTGCTGAGCAGTAAACACATTACAGGAAGACTCTTTGCCTCTGACATGGCACTAAGCTAAATGGTTAAAGATGGATATGAAACATGTAACATCAGAATAAAATGCAGACTGCATGCAGACAGTTTATGTAATTAAACTTTAGTTGGCTGTTATTTAAGTTAAATCTTTTATAAACCATTTATCATGTAATTGTTTATTGTAAAGTTGTAGATGATGCTTAAAAACCTATACAAATACAGAATAAATGGTTTATAGAGCATGTTATTGTTTGTGCACAGTCAAATGTATTTATTCATTAACCATAAATGCACCATTTAGTAATATAGATATTATTATATTTTGTCAAATTCATATCGTAAGACATGAAGAAAAACAAAAAGATATTACATTATTAATTAATATTATTGATACAAACTAGGACCGTATCGTAATATGAAATATACATTCAACGACAGAGCCTAACTGATAATACTCAAGTAGGAGCACAGTTGCTGAAATATTACTCAATTCCAAGTACATCTACTGCTTCTAAAGTAATACATAAGTAAAAGTTAAAAGGTGATGAAGAAGATATTCATCCAAAATGTACTCAGTGCTCAATTACAATTTTAAAAAGTAACTAAGCAGATTACATGTTGTAATGCATACTTAGGTTGCATAAAAAATTACTTAATTCCAGAAATTTTAATATATGTGATTAGTTACTACTACGTGCTGAAAATAATTTACAGTGATCCTACCCACAGTTATGTACAGATTTAGAAAAAAATAGAATAGGAATCTATGTAAAAGTCTTTTCAAGAAGTGAGTTTTCCTCCTGACGTTTTCATCATTCAGTGTTGTTGTATGTGGAGAGGATGGGCTGATAGAGCAGCAGAGTTCAAAGGTGTGCTCGATAAGCTCCCATCATTTGAATGTCAAATGGGGCCTTTGGGAGTGTGTGTGTGTGTGTGTGTGTGTGTGTGTGTGTGTGTGTGTGTGTGTGTGAGAGAGAGAGAGAGAGAGAGAGAGAGAGAGAGAGAGAGAAAAGAAAAAGAGAGAGAGAGGCAGTGAGCTGCTGGAGACACTCAATGCAAATATACCTATAAACCCCCTCCACACATACACACACACACACACGTACGCTCACACGCACACACACACTCCCCCGCTCCAACCAACTAACTATGTCACTGCCCCCCAGCACAACCAGCTTCACGGCCAAACTTCCAGTATGGAAATGACCAAGACATGCAAATCAGCTCAGAGCGCAGGAAGCCTGCTAGAACTGCATCTGCACACACACACACACACACACACACACACACACACACACACTGGAAAGGATGGTTGCACAAAAGTCAGTCAAAATGTTTCCACTTTAACTGGCTGTTCTATTCTCTGCTCCATCTGTTAGTCCTAAAAACTGCTCGTGAATTATTATAAACTGGGAACAAGTTTTTTTCATGTCCACCATGTTTAAAATGAATTGATCATGATTAACAATTAAAATATAGGCAAGAAAACAAGACAAACAAGATCAGTTCCAGCAAATTATTATAATAAGGCAATCTGTGTTTGAAAAGAGTAAGAAGAAGTCAAAAACATTCTCTACAGTGAAGCAAAGTGATCTCAACCCTTTGGCACAATAATCTCTTTGACTTCGGTTTGTCTTCAGGGCTGGATATCATATTTCTGCAGTATAAACTCAGTCACAGAAGCTGTAGACCAATCCTACACCCTTATGCTAGTATTAGAACATTCTAACCTTTGAACACAAATATCTGTACTTTCTACTCCTTAAATTTGTTCAAGATTGCTACTTCAATTTGAATGTGTTGCTCCCTCACTCACACAAAACACATGACAATATAGCAACAGACTGAGAATTGGGAGAAAAGGCATGTTAGTGTCTCGGATCTGTCTGGATTTTCTTATTCTCTCAGTTTGTTGTGCTCGAGGGGATTTACCAACCCAAAATGTCAGTAGTTGACATTCTGGGAGGGAGAATCAACAATCATCTATCTTTCTGGTGCGTTTACGAACAGCTCGGACAAATCCTACTGATTCTACCTTTAGGTTTAGCAGTTTACTACCTCTGGTGTACATCAACAGCAACATGAAATGTCCAGCAGACTTCATACACATAATGACTTCTTTGAGCATACTTCATTTTTGACACTTTTCTAACTTAAACACACTACATAATCAAAGCCTGCATACAGGGCGTTATTAAAATGGCTTGATTATTCAATTATGGAAAAAAAATTATATTTCTGTGTTTGTATTATTACCTCATTGATATGTTAGAAATTACAATTGTGAGTTTGAATTTATTCTACAAAACTACATAGTGTTCCTTTAAAAGAAAAAGAGCTGAAGTCATAAACAGATCATCATGATACCAAACGGTCTGAGAAAAAGCATTCAAGTGCTAAATTATTAGATACCTCTCACTAAAAGTAATACAACAGTCCTGTACGTAATCTGCCGTTAAGGAAGGTTCTAAAGTTCTTTTTTTGTTGAAATTGTTTTAAAGAGGTACTCAAGTTTGGCTGTAAATGAACTCTTTTGATTCTCAAGCTAATTTAAAAAACGTGCAGAAAGCTACAGAAAAAAATTCAAAATGTGAATTCGGTGACAGGTTTTTACAGAGAAGTGGAGCAACACAAACATGCTAATTTTATTTTCGAAATCCCACAAAGTAATCCTGCCTCCTACAAATGAGGTTTAAATACCAAGAATGTGCAACAGTGAATATATTTTGCCATGTGAATGTTTTTGTTTTTTTTAACATACTGATTAAACTATGGGCTGCTACGATGGATGCAGGAACTAGGGGTGCTGAACGGGTGGCAGCACCACCGAAAACAAGGCCATAACATCTGCTGAATGTACAACAAGGCCCGCATGTTTAAGAGTTTGTCAGAAACAGCACTTGTCTCTTAACTCACACAATTAAGTGATTCTGTAAGAGAGTCTGAGGAATTTCTCTCTCTCTCTCTCTCTCTCTCTCTCTCTCTCTCTCTCTCTCTCTCTCTCTCTCTCTTCATGTCCCTGCTGTTGTTGACTGTAGCTGTGGCTGCTTTGACCTATAATATGTCAGTGTTTGCCGTGTAGAGCATTCTCAAATTGTTGAAAATTATTTGTTAATCAAATTAATACAAAGAACATGAATGTCATGAACCATTTCCAATGACTCATTATGAAGACTGACCCCCGGAACCCCAAACTGTGACTAACTTCCCGCCTCCCTGGCTGCTATTGGCTGTCAGGAAGAGCATTTAATTTTTTTGTTTATGTATGCAAATACCCAAAGACTTGACAACAAAAATAAAATTGAAATTGAATCTAAATTCTTTAGACTTATCTGTAAGGTGGCAAAAAAACAAAACAAAACAAAACAAAAACGGTTGTTTCCTCTACAGAATTTGCTCAAAGCATCTAAAGCACGATCCATTTTTCATAGTTATGTTCACAGCGCTTTGTTAAAGTTAGTGAAAGAAAAAGTCCAAAACTGACCTAAAGCATGAGACCGGATGTTCTATTATTATTAACATTATTCATGATTTGCCCTGACCTTAATAAAGCGCTTTCCTTTCACTGTGGTGGCAAAGTCTGACATTTAAGATCATCATCCAGTCCGAAAACCAGTGAGAACCACTCAACAAGGTGTTGGTACAGATCCAACATGAACACTGCAGGTTCAAAACTTTACTCCTCCAGTCTGCTGTCTTTGATGCGATTTCAAAACACTTCAGTGGTTGTAGAGTTAAAGGGTTAGTCCATCCAAATTACAAAAAAATATGTTCACTCACCTGTCTCTTATAATATCTCTCTTAGATTTCTGGCTTCATAAATGTCATATGGCAAGATTCAGCAGTCGATACATTTCTTCAGCTGACATGTCTCTGTTAGCATGGATGATCAAACATGCGTCACCAATTTTTTAAACAGTTTCTTTAAAAGGTTCCAATAAAAACTGCAAAGCTAGAGAAAGTTATGGCTGCCACACCAGAAAAAGAAAAAAATGGATCAGTGTCCTGTCATAACATGAGGAGTTTCTGGTTATAAGAAGATATTGTCATATAGCAGGATAAAAACGTATTATGGTACAACAAAAACTTAACTTGTCCTTACATTATACTATTTACCTAATTTTAACAGAAAACATTTCACATTATAACGAGACATTTTCGGACTACATAATCATGTTATAACATGTAAAAACAACACATTAAAACATAAAACATTATAATGTATTAATTAATTCCTATAGAACATTATAACAAATTATGTTCACATATTATCATGCTGTAACACAAAATGTCTTGTGTAAAATATCTTTACTATTATATTGGCGACACTTTATAACATAATAACTTATATTGCTTTGTACAAGAAACTTTTCTTGCTATAACTTTTTCTATTTATCTTGTTATTAAGTGAAATGTCTCTCATCATAACATTTTCACCTTATATGTAACATTTTATGTTATAACAATATTAAAAAAACTGTTTCACATTGTAATAACATAAATAGTACATTGTTATAACAAGAAAAGTTTCTGGTTAAAAAGTTTGTATAATGCAACATGAAAAAATCTTGTCATAACGTGAAAAACATCCTGTTATAAAAAAAAACTTTGCATTTTCTGATACGATACTTATCTGTTTTTCTTTTTCTGGCGTGGCAGCAATACACTACTTTACAGAGTAACTTGGACATTTTACCAAAAAGGCACATTACTGTTGATTGATTTCATGTAATTGTTTAACGCTGAGAGCAACACAGACAGTGTTGCATTCCACTCTATTGTGTTAGAGGGGAGGCAGAAATGTTAGAGACAGAACTATCAAATCCTAGACAAACAAAACCAAAAGTATCCTCATGTAGAGAGACTATGAGACATCAGTGAGAAAACAAAACCAGATGTGATTTAGCATGGTTCAACTACGATTAATACGAAATTAGAGTCAATGTCCCTGAAAAAAGTGCATCTGCGGCACCTGTTACTATACTGATACTCTGACAGAGAGTTTAATTTAGCACTCTCATGAAACAGAGCCATTCACTTCCCTCACACAACCATTGTCTACAAAAGTTCCACTTTTTCTGTTTTGCTGGTTCCTGGTTTTTGTTTTGTGGCTGGCTGTCGTCCTCAGCCCCCGGACAGCAGCCAGCCTTTCTCTGCAAACAGCCTCAGGTGCATCCTGGTATAGCAACCAACTGCCACTACACACACACACACACACACACACACACACACACACACACACACACACACACACACACACACACACACGGCTCCGTATACGAAACTGGAGCAGATCAAAACGCCACTTGTTTTGCTTTTATTTTTACCACTGACAGGCATCATGTTGGGAACAATTTGTTGGTTAATATCTTCTGTATGTTGAAGTTTGCTAAAGCTTTTTTTACTTAAATACAGTAAAAAAAATCCCAAAACTGATGTAAATAGCTACAGCAAAGTTCACTGAGCAGTAACCAAAGTACAAGTCAAATTAAACATGTTTCGAAGGAATTTTTGCCACCTTAAGTTCAACTAATATCCTGTCAAGATAATTAAGACAATAGTATGTAAGAGATTATTTACTCATTAAAACACAAGCAAACTTCCTGTAACGCACTGAAAAAAAGACAAAAAATCTGACTCTGAAATAAGAAAACAAACTTATTGACACTCTTCAGGTGTTAGGACAATAAACATACTTTCTGTGGAAGTCCAACAGTGACAGAATAAACAGACCAATCTTTCCTGAGTCACCTCGGTGTGTTGACATGATTCACCTGTGTTTATGTGCACCATGAGTAGCATGAAAATATCCTTACCTGCCTGGTCAGCCTGAGCCTCCGACTGCTCCACTGTGTCTGCGCTCATCTTAATATCTGTAATGATAAATACAGCTGATTTTCCTACAGGATTGTAACTTTAACCAGGACAATGAAGCACTCAGGCCACCCAGGAAAATGATCTTGAGTTTATTCTAATGCGCCCTCCCCTCCACAGCACCGCACAAGCTGTACGCTCACCTGTGTGAGAACTAGCTGTAATATTCATAGGGACGACAGACATAAAGCCTTATCACAGTCATCTCCATGTGAAGTCACGTCACCTCATATTAACTCTTATTAAATAGTGAAGATCTAAAAAACCCATTGATTATCCAGAAAAGGAGGAGTGACTCACCTCAGACAGACTAACCGGTTGTGTTGCTCCAGCTGCCGTCCGTCTATCTGATTATTCAAAATGAAGCTACAAGTATTGGGATAAAAAGTTTTGGAAATCCACAGCAGCTCATCAGCATTTTCCTAAGTGGAGAAACGTTCACCTCTGCAGTACACCCTGCGCTGCCTTATAGGCTTATTTGCATATGCCTCAGAGTGTCCTATCCAGCTTCAGACTGTTTGCATAAAACAACAATGGGCTTACTGCAAATTACTGTGTGTGTGTGTGTGTGTGTGTATGTGTGTGTGTGTGTGTGTGTGTGTGTGTCCATATAGAGAGACTGAAAGGAGGCATCCTCAGATTGCTTTGGATAACAAGATGATGTTTTGTTTTGCCACCTGAGATAACTCAGCATGTGAGTGAGTGATGGGGGCAACGGCATCTTGTCTGATTTTAAGTCAGAATCATTCAAATGTAGTCAAAGTAGAAGTCAAAAATGTAGGTTTGTGCTGATTCATACTTTCTGAGAAAATAAGCCAAAACCTGTCTCATAATTCCACACTTTGACTTTCTAGCATGAATTATTCGAACTACTATCTCATAATTCAGGCTTGGACGTATTTTTGTCATTTGTTTATTGACCATACAGCATTATCACAGGGTCATAAAGACGATTGTCAAAAAATAAATTCAAAATCAAACACAGCTAAATTTTACAATCAATATTAATATCTCAAATCACATGTCTGATATGATTTAAGAGTCTGCATAGGGGTTGGTGATCCTCCTGTATGTCTCAGTTCGACTTCTTTGGATGGTCAGTTTGTTTAAGTTCCTTGTCTGATGACCTGTGTGCTCAACCCTGAGCTGAAGTAGCCAGTTGGTTACCTGTGAGGTAGTTATTTTCTTTTCTTGGCATGAATGAGCTTCCATATAGCAGTGACCATTTACAGCCCCTCAAAAGTCTCAAAAAATGTTTCAGCTGTATGCATTTCCTAACTTAACGCAATAGACAATCATATGTCCTGAATGTTGAAGGGTTCCCTTAAAATAAAGTGTTACAACTATCAGGAGTTCCATGCACATCCATAAATTATTTGAATGTGCTGAGTATCAACAATCTGCACACATATTTCTTGTTACCAAATCTTCTTAATAGGAGTTTACCCATTTTATGAGACATTGTACTTCTTAGAACATATATTCTACTTTTTACTCTACTACTACTATTTATTTAACAGTTGTAGTCACCAGCTACTTTTTACACAGCAGGACTCACTTGGTCAGTTGCTTGGTACACAGACACAAAAGATGAAATACTACAATGTAGAATACCCTGTTACAATAAGTCTTGCATTCACAAACTAGAAGTAACAGAAGTATTATCAGCTAACTTTACATAAAGTATAAAACGTCACAGTACTTGTTATGCAGAATGGTCCTGCTGTGGGGCAGCTTATGAAGATCTGAGAAAATTAGGACCTTCTTCTCATTATATCATCCACAATGAGCCTGATGGTTTTTAAAGTAGTTTCAAGTAGTTTGGTTCCATCCGGA
>CAEMYA010002118.1:293163-317301 GCA_903131615.1 Diplodus sargus
AAAAAAAAAAAAAAAAAAAAAAAAAAAAACGGCCGTTTTCATGTCTTTGGGGGATTAATGTAACTTCTGTCTTGACACAACTGTAGCTGGACGTATTTTGGCATTTAATGGAAGTCAAACCAGCGGAGACGAGGCTTGCTGCGCGGTAGAATAGATGATGTAGTTTTAACGTTATTCCAGCCGTTTGTTTATCAGGTGTGACAGACGAAGCCGAGTCTCTGGAAGGTAAGTGAGCCACCCTGCTAATACCAGCAAGCTAGCTAGCTTCAAAGTTCTGAATTAATGATATCTGTTTTCCAGTTGAGACCGCTAATGTGTGCTAATAGGCGTAGTCTCACCACTAATGTTAGCTATTGCCTGACTGCCACCGGACAGGTTAGCTGTCAGCGTGTCTGCTGATGCTGGGCCTTTTATGGTGGCTGGTAGTGTGGCACTGACTACAAGCTAACGGTGATGGTAACACCTTTTGAGGAGGAACTCTGTATTTTGTAGCTTCTTTATCTATACTTTACTTGAAGGATAAGCCAACATATAATGCCTTTTTCCAACAAATTATGCTTAACGTTACTTCCAATGATTGTCTGTCATCCATATTTGTAAGCATACCACATTATTGTGTTGGGGTTGATACCAACTTCATTTGTAAAGTACTTTTTTAACCAGAGTTATCAATGTACTTGAAGGCACACTATGTAGCTAAGAGAGCAGCTGAATAAACTGAGTAAACAAACTTAGAGGACCCTTCTAAGTAGCCACCTTTCAAGCTTCAAACAGCTTCAAGGGACGGCTTGTTCATACGGAAATATATCAAACGACTGTTCCTAAGTTTGTATTAACTCATTAACATAGTACATATTAACTCTGTGAGTTTGAACTTCTTTTCTAAGATACATAGCTACAGCTTTGCTTGTATTTTTAATTTTGGTCTTCTTTAATCGTTTTTAAAGTGATCATCATATGGAAATTAGGGCTGCACAATATGGTACAATATACAGTTTGTATTGTGATTATTTTGACAGATATTGCTATCCACTTTACAATAGGTAGGAATAATCATTTTCTGCACAGTCTCAAAGTCATGATAATGTGACACCTGTTAAGGGTATGTACAAAGCAAAAATGTTATCATACTTTTGGTTTTGTCGCACATTCTTTCAATTGCAGCTTCTTGAGATTTGGATAATATTTTGATTAATTGTGCAGCCATAACAGAAATGCTGCTCAGTGAGGATTGATTTGAAACATCTGCATTTTTAAAGCACAGGTTAAGGCAGATACTGTAACATTCCTTTTTCTTCTTAGACTCCTGGCTACGACTTGATTTGTTCCTGACATCTAGCACTCAAACTGGCTGACATGGATGAACAAAGTGTTGAGGTTTGTACCACACATGTCAGACTACTCAGCTGAAGATGCTTTATCACTCACCTCGTTTACCACAAATGCAGCTGGAAGACAGGGCAGTGTATGAGGTTTTGAAAACAGTGAGTCAGTTGGGCCCAAGATGCAGGCTTACAGCAGGATGACCTGTGATGAGTGCTGTGTCTACTATAGTGGAAAGAACAGAGATATTGGTACTGAAAGGAAAGTAATTCCTGATGATAATTTGACACTGATTGACTTTTGCGATTATTTATCAATTTTTCCATGTTGGAAACAGTTATTGTTGTTAGCATAGTTGTGAGTTGTCCACTGACAATCCCATGATAACTCAGGCTGAGTCTGTCGTCTAATCAAATGCGGCGTATCTAACTATGTGGCAGCTCTGGTGTCATTGCACTGTGTATAGGCAGAAGTTGGAGGAGCTCAGCTTGTCAAATAAGAGCTTTTTGAGGCTGCTGGTTGTAAAATACACCCATAGCAAGTCCTAGATTATTAGTAAAAAAACGTTTTATTAGAATGAAAAATTAATATGATAATAGTCGGCTGGACTTAAATGAGTAGTCTCCGGTTATGGAGAGCACAGATTATATACAGATGGATAATTTTAAAATAGAATTATGAGGTCTTGAGAAGTAATACACATTGTTTCTTATGAGCGTTCAGTGGAGATGTCTGAAGATTGTTGAAGGCAGAATGTAATCTAGAAATGGCTTAAATTGGAAAAAAGTCATGTGCATGCAAAATTGTATCTTATGCATAAAATGTGAAATTATAGGTCTCTGTACTCTAGACTTACTAAGTGCCAATAAACAATACAGTCCAGTTAAACAGTTAACAATAAACCTGCTAACCTTTGTGAAAACATATGATCTTCAGTTTGATTTAACTCTGAGGCGATTCTTGTGGCTGTAGTTCTTGTCTAACTGACACTAGTTGTCTCTCTTCTGTTCCTCTGCAGAGCATCGCCGAGGTGTTTCGCTGCTTCATCTGCATGGAAAAACTGAGGGATGCTCGTCTCTGCCCGCACTGCTCCAAACTCTGCTGCTTCAGCTGCATACGAGTAAGTCTGTTTGCTCCTGGCAGGGACCACAAAATGTTCTCCTCCATGCATCCCTCTGTCTCTGGCTATTAGAGGTAAAGCCTGGTATTGTGAACAGAAAGTGGTTTGATTATGTATACATTTTGATGCCCTTTATTTCTCAATTTCTCAAAGAATAGAGTAAGTTTGAAAGGTCAAAGGGAAGGTGTATGCACAGTTGTGTAGCCTGAATAGGGACCCAAAGTCATTATTATACAAGTTTGTTAAAGAGAAAAGAAGAGTATGGTATAATATTTAGTCTGCACCATTGGAGGTAAGCTCTTTGAGGTAAAACACTGTATTCTACATTTCCATAATGCAGCACAAAAGTGTTGTTTCATTAGACTCTTTCATATGTTACTCGAGCAGGGTGAGCAGGGTGAACAGAGCATTTATTTGGCACTGTTTTTAGCAGTGAATTGGTAAACATCTAATGCTTGAGTTATCGTTGGAGGGATGTTTGCACTGGTTGTATTGAGATGCAATTATCATTAAACTGAAGTCTCTTGTTTGACAGCGGTGGTTGACGGAGCAGAGAGCCCAGTGTCCGCACTGTCGGTAAGCACCTGCTAATACCCATCTGCAACCCTTCATACTGTCAAAATGTTCAACTTTAAACAAAACATGACACCTTTACATAATTTTTCATGTGTCCCATCACATTCAGTTGAATCTTTCTAGATGCAACACTTCATGGCCACTTCAACATATTTAATAAGAATCTGTCACTGTGTTCTATGGACAGATAATACCAAACTCCTGGTGTAAAGGAAAGAAAAATGGCAAACAGTCTTTGGATAAGTGTTGCTTCAGTTTCAGCAAGTTGGTGTTGTTTCATGTGTTGTGTTTTATATTGTGTGACGTGCGGTATTAAAATGTGACTGTGTGTCTTTGTTTTTGAATGCACAGGGCTCCACTCCAGCTGAGAGAGCTGGTCAACTGTCGCTGGGCAGAGGAGGTCACCCAGCAGCTGGACACCCTGCAGCTCTGCAGCCTCACCAAGCATGAGGACAACGACAAGGACAAGTGAGAACTTCCTGGTCATTAGTATTAGTAATAATAGTATTATCGCATAACTTTCAGCTTGATAGTGAATCAGATAATAACCAGATTTCAATTTCCAGTCATTAAAAGTTGCATTTAAATGGACATTTCAAACTGCATTATTTAAATTGTAGAGCAAAGTATTCTCAGAATCTGGTTTCAAGTAGGTGTCAACATAAAATTAATTTGCTTCTATGTTTTGGTGCATAAAAAGAAAAGCAATTATGCAAATCACGAAGCATACCTGAGAAAAAGAAAACTGGCAATTAAATAAAAGCAAAATTATGAGAAGAATTGTGAAAAAAACAAGAGGAAAAAGAGGCAAAACTCAGAATGCATAAAAGGTTTTTTGGAGAAATTATGACAGTTGTGGCTTTTGCATGCCCTGCATCTTTTATTGAAACATCTCTTGATGTAGAAACAGGCAACTTTGCAAATTGCCCCCCTCATAGTGCTTCCCAGTAGGTGCTATTACAGCAAAGACAGAGTTAGCAACCTGATTAAGCAAAAAAACAACCGTAAGAATCCTAATTTGACGTAGACATAGTGAAATTGAGTTGTATAGGGAGGCTATTTATATGCGTATGGTGTCATTTTTCTACATTGTGCTGTCAGTATTTTCTTGACTGTTAATTTAATGTAAAAAAAGATAAGTAATAGTTTTTACAAAAATAGTTGTCTTTTTCTCCCATTTAGAGATAAGTCTGACTTACAGATGTTAGTCTGTATAACCTGTGTAGCTTTTCATAAAGAATTGGCTTTGTTCTTTACTTTTAATTTGGCATGAGAACTTTTTGTTATGCAAGATGTTGAAAAGTGTTAAAGTTGGCAGTCTTAAAGCCAATATTTAAACACACAGCTTGTCTGTGAGCTTCAGTGTGTACTTAGAAGCCTGGCTTCCTGCAGTTACTTTTGCAAAGATTTTGGCAAATTTCACAGGAAATACTAGGATCCCAATTCCCACTATTCAACCATGTCATTTATGCTCCTTGTTTGTGTCCTGCTTCACCTCCACATGTTCTTCTTAATACTGCAGTTTCATTATCTTCTGTCTCCAGTGTTTATAAACTTTGTGAGTTTCCATAAACTGAAGTAAAACAGGCTGACATTTTTGAGTAATGATGAGTTTAGAAGTTTCCAAAAAAGCTTTTTTCTTTCTGTACGACCTGTTGGTTTCCTGTCATTGGTTTGTTCCTTTTCAGATGTGAGAACCACCATGAGAAGCTGAGTGTTTTCTGTTGGACATGTAAGAAATGCATCTGTCACCAGTGTGCTCTGTGGGGAGGCATGGTAATGTATCACAGTACTTTTTTTATGCAAGCTTTCTTTGTCTGACCAACAATCCAAAACCACAAAATATTAAGTTAATATGACACATATTGGAGAAACTGGAATTGGGAATTGGAACCAGTGAGGGATTGGTGTTTTTGTTTTGTCCAGCATGGCGGCCACACCTTCAAGCCTCTGGTGGAGATCTATGAGCAGCATGTGACCAAAGTTAAGGAGGAGGTTGCCAAGCTGCGTCGCCGCCTCATGGAGCTCATCAGTCTAGTGCAGGAAGTGGTGAGGGCTGCTTGTCACTTTTATACAAGAAATACCAAAATCTAGAGGATCTCTTAGAGGGTTAAACCTATGGATTTTGAACACGCTGGAAGGTTTTGTTAAAGAAGCTGGTCGTAAATTGCATATTTTAACTCACTGAATTACCTTTTTTTGCTGATTTAAAACCTTTTTGTAGTCTGTAAAGAAGAAAATGTATTTTAAAAAAGTCAGTAAAAGAAAAACCCCAGAGAAACCTCCATGATCATCAAACCATCTGTCAGGTCCCCCTCCCGCTTCTTGTTTTTAAGGTCAACTTGACATAACAGCTTAATGTACAGTTGATGCTGACAATTGACAGTCATTAAACTACCACTTAAGTACTTCAGCACAAGCATGGACTTAAAGATATTAATTTGTATAGAAATATTGTACAGAAATGTTTGAAGATCTGCTGACTACCACTAGATGGCACTAACATGTTGATATTTCAGCTAAGAACTAATGTCTGTTAGAAGAAACTGTATTGAAATAGCACCTGTTGGTCAGCTTGTGTGCGTGTGTGATGTGATGGGTCAGGAGAGGAATGTGGAGGCTGTCAGAGGAGCGAAGGACGAGAGGGTTAGAGAGATCCGAAACGCGGTGGAAATGATGATCGCTCGCCTCGACAACCAGCTGAAAAACAAACTCATCACCCTCATGGGTAAGACTCCTGAACACATCACTGTCACAATATGTGTTGATTCTGAGCTCATAAGACACTCTGAAAAGCTGGAAAGTGTCTTTGCCAGTTTTTTTGCCAGCTACAGTGGTATTTATCAGTATTAATTTTTAATATATATATATATATATATATAATAACTTACCCAGAAGTCAGATCATTTACCAGTGCGTGTAATTATTTTTTGGGAGAAAATATGTATCAAAACTTGCATTGCATTCATAGGACCTTGCAAAATCCTAAAGCCAACCATGTCCAAACTATTCCACAAAGGGCTGATGTGGCTGCAGGTTTTCTTTTCAACCAAGCAGCAGCACACCAGACCTGAGTCATTTAATCAACCGATCTCAATCTTCAGAAAGTTGACTGGTCAAACTGTGTGCTCTTGACTGGTTGGAACAAAAACCTGCAGCCACATGGCCCTTTGTGGAATAGTTTGGACATGCCTACCTAAAGCTGTACCCCAAATACTTTTTTTATTTATGATTTTTTTTTTTTCCCGGTCCTCTGCGCTAATTTTGAATACACTGTTGTGATTCTTCTTATCCACGAAACTGAAAGGATGATTTGCAGCAGGTATTCATTTAAATAGATGTTGCAGATTGTTTACCATAATCAATATACCGACAAGAAAATATTTTTTTGCCTCACAATAAATCTTTCATTCTCAAAAATGAAAATAGTGAATATAGTTCTATATTATATTAATATAGTGTTTTTTTAAAAATAGTTTTTCACGGTTTTGAATAGTCAACGGAAGGGAAAAAACCTTTCTGTTTTTAGAAAAACTTGTCATGAAAACGGGGCCTTACCGGTTGGTCTCTAGTGTCTGTAATTTCTGTAACACAGCAAAGCACCAGTCTGATTTGAAGGCTGCAGCAGCTTAACAGACATCTTATTAACTTGATAAAGATCACTGTAATGAATTTCTCATGTAAAAGTCACTTTGAATGAATAACAAAATACCATCCCTTTTAACAGCTTGCTGAAACCGGCAATGTTACATAATGTGTATCCGGAAAGGGCCCTCGTTAATGCACCCTAACTGGCACTACAATGTGTCTAAAGGTTGAGACCTTAACCTAACAAAATGTACAGTCTCCCTGCTGAAAGAGGTACCTTTTTATAGCCACGGGTAATATACATATGAAATATTTATCTGGACTGAGTGGATGGATGCATTCAGTGCCCACTTAAACAACCTGCACAGGCAGAGCCACTCACCCTCAGCAGTCTCCATCAGGGCTGACATTCAGCACAAGTACACTGAAAATAGAAATGTGCTCCTCCCCACCAGGCCAGAAGACGTCCTTGACCCAGGAGACAGAGCTACTGGAGTCTCTCCTGCAGGAAGTGGAGCACCAGGTTGGTTGCCTACAGCAATTCAAGGCCTCCATTCATTTAACTGTACTGCATACCGTTATGTTGGTAGTGGTGTGAAACTGTAGTGAATTTTCAGGCTGCAGTGTGATGCGATGCAGTGAATTGCAAAGGTTTATCTTAAACGCCCTCCCATTGTCAAAATACAGTCAACATATTCTACATTTTTATAGTTGTGATGTGACTATTTAAAATGATTTTTGGGGATCAGAAGAACCACAAGCGGACAGGTTAAGCTAGGCTTATACAACTACTTTTTTTTTACAAAGTAGCTTAAGTTTAGAGTGCCAAGGGACTGGATTTTTACATTCCCTGAAACTAACTTGTAAAACTAGGATTTTTTTCAGATTTATTTAGTCTCTGCATTGTTGATTAGTTTTCACAATTGAAAAAGAAAAAATATAAATACAAAAGTGCAGAAGGAACAAAATACACCTCTTCAATCTTGGAAGTAGGTTGCCTGGCAGCCTGGGTTGAAGCTTTTTTAATGAAATACGATTATTTTTGTACTTTGCAACAGACATAATTAACAAATGGACTAATTAGCCTATTAACAAAATGATCAAAGGTCGGATTGAGGTTATTAATGGGCTGCTAGATGAAAAGGTCTGGATTCAGCACTGAATTGTTAGCTACTTATCAAGTTGGTACTGCTCATGTTAGCAAACAGTTGCTTGACATCCAGCAGACATAGATTATCATTCCTTAAGCTCATGTTTGTGTCTGGCTGATTCATTCGAGTCTAATATCAACTAATCTTTTAGCCTTGCTTTGCATCCTGCTTTGGTGCAGGTTTGATTGTGTGCAGTGGTATTATCAGAGCTTGTTTGCCAGCAGTTGCCTGCTACTGCATGATTTATACCAGTGATGAGCTGTGTTTGCTGCAGAGTTGGTGAGCGCTCTTTGTAGGTTCTTCATTAGAGCTGAACTGATCAATCGGCCAGTATTCAGCACAATTGGGCCAAAATTAATACGAGTAAATACATATATTTGCTCCTGTTTGTGTTTGCTTAAAACTATGGTGACCAGCTGGAATCATTGCCTCTGCTGAGACGGTTATGCGTTTATCCTGGTTTTTTGTTTGTATGTTAGTTGGTTTGTTTGTTGGTTGGTTTGTTTTTCAGTAGAATTACAAAAAAGCTTACAGACGCAGAAAAAGGAATGAATCTAAGAAGTGTTTCTGACTTTCTTCAACGTTGAGAAACATTGTCATTAATTTCTCAGGGAATCATATCTGGAACTTGATGGAAAAAAATCAGGCATGTTTAGGTAGCTACTATAAGTGAGGAGAATTTGATGCAGATCCTACATCTGGTGAGCTTGAATTATGGTTAAGCAGTTATGGTTTGTTACATTTAAGGGATACAGGGCCATCAAGTTTGATATTGGATGAAGGTTGATTGAATAAAAGGGAGACTGTTGGGCCTTGGTGGAGGTATGCACTCTAATGAGTGCCAGTTCAGTCTCTTTTAAAAAAGATTCAACTAGACTGCATTAGAAAGGTTTAGGTAACAGTTTGTTTGATTTTGATATTGATTGGAATGTTTTCTTCTGGACAACTGAAATTCTAAACAAGATGTTAACTAGTGGTGTCAACAATAATCTATTCGGCGATGCATTGCAATGCGGGGCATGCACGATGCAGCATCGATGCGGCAACATGCAATAATCGATTATGTCACTGTTTATTTTCTGGCCTTGAGTGGACAATAAAGTTGTAAAGTTTCAATTACTTCCGGGGGCATTTCCGGAGCAAAATTGCAATGACATGCGCAGCCGGTAGCTACATGCTAAGCGGCAGCACTAGCTAGCATAACAACAACAGTATCAGGGCCGTCCCTGTGTGTGAACGGATAATCCGGAGGCGCGGAGCGAGGGCGTGTCGGTCTGACAGTCTGATAACTACACAGGTACTTCACTCAACTTAATACAGAGAAATGTCCCACAAAGCAACGTTACAGGACCGAACAAGAGTTACGTAGTAACTGTCTTTGGCAACTTGTATGAGGAGAACAAATACCGCAGCTGTACATGGAGCAGCGTCCGTCCTCCCGTCTGTTAGTGTTGTGTCGGTCGCGAACGTGTCGTTCAAAAGAACGAATCGTTTGAGTGAACGGAATCACTTGAGGAACTGATTCGTTCCTTTCTCAGTTCAGTTGAGCTCAGCAGCGAGCATGCCGGCCGGGAGTGGAACTGCCGAACGTGATTCTCAGCAGGACGTGAACATGAATCACGTTCGCGAACGTGATTCACGTCCTCAGCAGGTCGTTCGCGAACGACTGATTCACTCATGATTCGCCTCGCTGAGGATGTGAATCTCGTTCACCTACTGTGCTGAGAGTGGCGCTGTGTCAGTCAGTCACTCACTCAGGGCAGAGAAGTAGGAGAGGAGAGAGATTCACCTTCAGTAATCATACTGCTAAAACTAGCGATGTGTTGCTAACATCAGTAGCATCATGTTAAGTGATTTTACACAGTAAAACACTAAAAGCTGCTCACGTTCACGTCAATCACGTTCGCGAACGTGATTCACGTCCTCAGCATGTCGTTCGCGAACGACTGATTCACTCATGATTCGCCTCGCTGAGGACGTGAATCTCGTTCACGTACTGTGCTGAAAGTGGCGCTGTGTCACTCACTCACTCACTCAGGGCAGAGGAGGTGATTCTTATTCAGTAACAGTACTGCTAAAACTAGCACTGTGTTGCTAACATCAGTGTAGCATCATGTTAAGTGATTTTACTGCACAGTAACAGTCACTGACGTTCGCGAACGCAATTCTCAGTAGGACGTTAATCACGTTCGCAAATGTGATTCACGTCCTCAGCAGGTCGTTCACGAACGACTGATTCACTCATGATTCGCCTCGCTGAGGATGTGAATCTCGTTCACGTACTGTGCTGAAAGTGGTGCTGTGTCACTCACTCACACACTCAGGGCAGAGGAGGTGATTCTCATTCAGTAACAGTACTGCTAAAATTAGCGCTGTGTTGCTAATATCCGTGTAGCATCATGTTAAGTGATTTTACTGTGCACAGAGGACACTTTCCGCGTGTAATAATTTTAGTGCATGTATACCACTCAAAGCAGCGCTGCGTCTCCCGCGAATGATTGTGTACTATAGTCCGTGAACGCACCGTCCCTCAGTAAGTGAACGTGAACCTCAGGGCTCAATCACGAACTGAATGACGGATCGTTTGGCTGTTTATCAGTTCAGGGAGTTGGAGAGCACTGAACGATTCGGTGAACGAATCATTTTAATGAACTGATTCTAGAGATTCAGTACAGTAAAAAGAACTGCCGTTCCCATCACTACTGTCTGTCCTCCCGACTCTTCCTCACATTTCTGCTCCAAAAACAGCGTCTGTCACCGGCAAACAACTTTAACTCACCGAGTGTTAGTGACGAAAATAAATCACCGCGACCGTCAGCTCTCCCGACCGAGACTACAGGGAACTTTCCCCCAGAAAACAGCCTCCGTCCCCGCGAGTGACAGAGTCTGACAGCGTCCTGTTTACTGATGGTGATTATGTATAATTATGTAGTTTAGCGCGAAAAACTTAACAAACTTAAGTCACTTTCCAGGATGTTTGGTGGATCAGGATCTCAATCACTACACATTATAACAGCATCCATATGATTATAAACCGTCACGAGTTTGGATTAACAGAGGGGACCACCTGGGGAAACAGGAGAGTGATAATACACACATAGCAGCCAATAAAATCTGTTGTTCAATATCTGACTGCTTGTATTGCCTCATGACTGATGAAACATTTGCCTTGTTGTGTGCAGTAGAATTTTGATGCATTGCAATGCATCACAATGTATCGTAGAATCAAATTGAATCGAATTGTTACCTGGTGAATCGTAATCGAATCGAATCGAGAAGGCAGTGCCAATGCGCACCCCTAATGTTAACGCTGATTTTTTTCCTCCATTACTGGAATAGCTATACCTGCTGGGATTTTATAAACAAAATAGATGCTTCCTTCACCCAGATCAAAAACAACATGTCTTGATTGATGTTTTTGTTTGGCTGTTTGTGTGTGTTGAACAGCTTCACTCCTGCAGTAAGAGTGAACTGATCTCCAAGAGCCCAGAGATCCTACTCATGTTCCAGCAGGTCCATCGCAAACCAATGCAGTCTTTCGTCACCACGCCGGTCCCTCCGGACTTCACCAGGTAATCCGCCCAGCTGCAGGAAAGGTTGTGTTAAGTACCTTGGCCGAACAGGAGTCAAATAGAATGTCATGGCTAGGGCTGATGCAATTAATCTTTTGCTTGTATTTAGTTAATGAATAATTTAGACTATATTATATTTTAAGATAGCTAAAAATGCTCATTATTCCAAAACACAAAGATATTTATACACAGGAAGGCAGTATGCATCCACATTTAAAAAGTTGGAGGCCGAGGTTTGTTTTTTTTATCGGGCAGATTTGCTCGATAAATGACTCACTGAATGACTCAGCTAACTGATCTATAGACTGAGCATTTGAACCCAGTATTTCAAGATGTAAATATATGAATGTGGGCATTTTGGATCTAAGAAAACACACTGAAATACAAGGTTGAAAACTATCGAAACAATCCTGTCAAAGGATTCATCAAACAAGCTGTATTCAGATGCATTTTGAGGTGAATTTTACAGTGAAAAAATAACTGCAATATAATTAAATCCATTTCTTTCATATCAAAGTTTCATAATTTATGTTGAATTTATTTAAGAACGTATGTCCATGGAGGACTGACAGTGCCAATGTAAGCTAGAGCTTTATTCAGTGTGTGTAATCAGCCTTCCTCTGTGTGCCCTCAGTGAGCTGGTTCCTGCCTACGACTCCAGCACTTTTGTTCTGGTCAACTTCAGGTAACTTCATGTCTTTGGTTTCAAATTGTCCTAAAGTCATGTCAGTCATATCAACAGTTGTATCAGCTGTGTGTGTGTGTGTGTGTGTGTGTGTGTGTGTGTGTGTGTGTGTGTGTGTGTGTGTAAAATAACCTAAAAATACTTCTTTTTTTTTGTTGAAGCCAATTTTATTGAAATTTTGCAGATAATATTCTGCTAATTATTATTATTATTAGCTAAACTTTCCATTACTCATTAAAATGCATCACTTGATGCCGTAAGCTTGCCACACAGAGTAGTCAGCGGCAGCTTTACTTACTGTGGCTGTTTACATTCAAGACTATTGCAGGTTAAAAACATCTCTTTATTCAAAGTATCCAAAATTACCAAACTCAATCACTGTGAAAAGTCACTGTGAGTAGTCAGTCAGTGGGGGTTTGGTGGTTGTTGACAAAGAGGATGAGGAGAGCTTTGAAGCAGTTCCACCAACAGCTGAATGCATTTTTCCACTTGAAATTTGACTTAAACCTGGAGGGCCAAATCAGTGCCCCAAAAGGAGCAATATAACCAGAGACAGACAATAAAACTAACAGACAGCTTGAAATAGAACTACACTGTCATAGCTGCTTGATGTTGATACAGCTGCTAAGTGTTCCTCACATGGTTCGATATGAGTGTGTTTTGATATATGTGAGTTTTTGTGTTTATAGCACCCTGAGGCAGCGGGCTGACCCGGTCTACAGCCCGCCTCTGCAGATATCTGGGCTCTGCTGGAGACTCAAAGTCTACCCAGTGAGTGTGATTTTACTGATGCTTTCTATTAAAGCCTGGCTACACTGCTCAGAATGAGCTCTAGCTTTGGTCATAATTAATTTCTATAGAAATGAGTCTAGTGAGTTTAAGGCAATACTTGAGTGTGAAAACACATTTTCGGTCATACTAGAGCACTCCATAGTTGTGATGACCATGTGGTCATGGCATTTTATGTTCTCTAATAACTCATGAATCATTGGGAGTAGTAGAATGATTTTTGAACAGTGGTTTTCTTGGATCATACTGATTAAACTGATGTAGGTCACGTCCATTTGGACATGGAAATATAAATCTTTTACCCAACATTTTCTGCTTCTATTGACACGTTTTTATCCAATCTTCGCTGAATTTGGAACATACCTTATTGATATCATGAATTTGGTGCATGTGTCCCTGTTAGTGACTATAATGTGTTTCCCCAGGATGGTAATGGTGTGGTCCGTGGAAACTACCTGTCTGTCTTCTTGGAACTGTCTGCTGGACTCCCCGAAACATCAAAGTATGAATAGTTTCTAAACAAACCTCCTTTTTTTTCTCTAAAAGTGTTCTCTTTACGTTCAAACCTCTGGAAGGGTCCAATTTAAAATCTCTTTAACAGTGGCTTTCACAGTTTGAGCCTTTTCCATAACAGTAAATATTTTTTGATTATTGTGTACAAATTTGTCTGCGTGTATATGTTTATTCATTACGATGAAACACATCCTGTGGGTACCGCTGAAAATACTTCAGAGAGCAACAAATGTGTATTAATCTGCAGCTTAAAATAGTTCTTGTGCTGAATTGTGCTTTAACAGGCTTGTCCCTCTGGGAGAACTCAAACATCATTAGTTTGCTGTTTGTTGTTATTCACAGTGACAGAAAAGTCTGCAACCCCACTTCTCTTCTTACTTTCTGTCTTATATTTCCCTGTGTTAAAATGCTGTCTTGGTTCTGTAGGTATGAGTACCGTGTGGAGATGGTCCATCAGGCCTCCAGTGACCCGACCAAAAACATAATTCGGGAGTTTGCCTCTGACTTTGAGGTTGGTGAATGTTGGGGCTACAACCGTTTCTTCAGACTGGACCTTCTGGCCAGCGAGGGCTATCTGAACATGCAGACCGACACACTGGTCCTCCGGTAGGCTCGGACACACACACACTCATGCTATGCTATAGAATGTCCCTGCGAGTGACCAGGTGCTGTGTTGGCTACCATGTTGGCTACATCTGCTATAAAGCATGGTCACCTGCCCTACTTTGTTGTAAAGGAGCTATGTTGTCACTGGCTAACAGTGTTTTCATGTGTGTGCTGCACAGCTACCAGGTTCGCTCACCTACCTTCTTCCAGAAGTGCAGAGATCAGTACTGGTACATCAGCCAGCTGGAGTCGGCCCAGAGCGGCTACATCCAGCAGATCAACAACCTCAAAGAGGTACTCTGTGTGTGTGTGTGTGTGTGTGTGTGTGTGTGTGTGTCTGTGTGTCTGTGTGTCTGTGTGTTTTTGTCTTTGTTAGAATCCATTTAAGTTTTAAGATCTTCAAAGTCTGTGCAGCTTTATGAATTTGGGGCATCTGGATTTGTTGTTACATCTCTGCAACCTCTCTGACCTGCTGGTGCATCTGTCATTTCAAACAATGTTCAAACAACATTATGTTTGTTTGTTGCAGGATGAAAAAAGTTGATTGTGTGCCTTTGTATAAAGAGCAGATCACATAGGGCTGCATTATTTTCTTTATTGATTAAACCAAGGGATCATTTTTAAATGAATGTTTGAGATGGGCCTTCCTTTTCTACAATTTTCTGATGATGTATCGACCTGTGTAACACAATCCAAGGTGACATTTTTACGCCTAAATACAATACAAATAAAGTGTAATTAAATTTAAGACAAACATCAACTCAAAAGAAGGTAGAGCTAGAAATTGCAATTAACTGATTATGAAAATAGTTGACTGTCGGTTGATTGGATGATGATGATTAGATGTTGTAAGATCATTTTTGAGACAAAGTGCTACACTTCTCCCTCTGTAAAGGAGAGGCAGAAGGAGCAGATGGAAAGCATGCAGGGAGAAATTAGGTTTTGTTTAGACTTTTATTGATCCTGTTAAAAGCTTTATCACTTGCTGGAAAAACATTAGGGCAGATTGAATAACAAACACTAACATTAATAGGTTGTGTGCAGTGCAGGTAACATCGATTACCTGCACTGTTTCCTGTGAATTCATTGTGTGTTTGTGAAGCCAATTTGAATCTTGTTCGGGAAAGTAAAGTCAAAACTATGAAATATAATTAAATTAAATTGTTATTTATTTACTGAAAAAAGGCAGACTGTAAGTTTGACTGAAACAGTTTGATTACATGAAAATCCTATGGATTATTACATTAAAGGATTAGAAATGTATTGTATGCTGGTGGTGGTCAACAAAAGTAAAGCAAGATTGGTATAGTTTTTAGTGTTTTTATTTTACTAAACTTATTTTTCAAGTACAACATGTTTGTAAGAAGGTTACTTAATAAATAAGGATTATTTATTTAAAAAAAAAACATTTGGAATTGTTTGTGGTGTTGCCCATTATGATTATTAAACTAATATCCAGCTGTGACATCTCTATCAATCGTCTGGACTGATTTATATTTTTCATGACAGAGGTTGGCCATCGAGCTGTTTCGCCGTCAGACGTCACGCAGCTCCTCGCCCCCCGACCTGAGGCTCACCGCAGGCACCACAACCTCTGAAAGAGACCCCCGCTCGGTCAAGAGTGACGATGACATCCAGACCACTTTGAGCAACACTAAAAAATGTGAAGAAGAAGAGAGGACCCAGCACGATGACTCTAATGTAAGGGTGGAATTTATTGTGCCAGACTTCTTACTGTTATTTGACTGGAACTGCTTGGTTGACTGAAGTTGTGCCTAAGGGGCAAGCAAGATGAAAACATGAATTATTCTGTCTTATTCATATTCTGCCTCGAGACAAAGTGGTTTCACAGAACATATTGTTGGTTTAACAAAACTTGCCCTCTGACCACAGACCACCTGGTCTGTTGTAGTGTAACCACTGCTAAATGTGATGTAGTTTGAGGCTATATCACTGCTGCACAGGTTGTGGAAAGCCTGTTGCATTATTAGCATGGGTGAAGTTACTCTTGAAGAAATGAGGATATCTTTACCACATGACGGAGATCTTGGTGTGATCACTCTGTGTTGTGCAGGAGCTGTCAGACGGTGACTTGGAGGTTGACTGTCTGACAGAGGAGGAGGTGAACCCGCTGGATGGCAGCAGCACCTCAGGGAGCTCAACAGCCACTAGCAACACAGAGGAGAATGACATCGATGAGGAAACCATGTGAGGAGAATATCGCATCATGTTCTGGCTGCTCAAATTATGCACTTGTTCATGACCGCTTTTGCAAAAGAAATGTAACTTTGAATAAATCACAAAATCCTCAGTTTCACTCTTTTACTGAACACATTACTGTTTGTGTATATTTATACAGGTCTGGAGAGAATGACGTAGACTTCATTGGGAATCTGGAGACAGAAGAAGGAGAGCTTCCTGATGACTTGGCTGGAGCCACAGGTACAATTCAGACACCAATATTAAAGTGAAAGCAACCAAGGCTTTATTTGTGATTGAATATTAGTCAAACCTTCGTGTAAATGCATAGTTCCGACGAAAGAGGCACTTTTAAGATTCACCGTAGTTTCGTTTTCGGGCAAGTTAATTTTCAATGAAGTGCAGGGGCACTCTTATGCTAGCAACAAAATCGCTATTTTTAAAACACCAAGAAGGCTCAACACAACATGAAACTTTGCTCGTAGTATCACCAGGGTCTCTACACATGAATACGAGCATTGAGAACATTGTTTGTGTACGTTTGAGGATCGACACTTTTTGTCCGCTATGACGGCGACGCGCGGGCGCCAAGGTTTGACTCATATTCAATCACAAATAAAGTCTTGGTTGCTTTTTGGTGAGAGTTTCATTTTAAGGTATTTTTTCATTGAAAAAACTTGTGAAAGCAGATTTTTTCGTGGATCCCAAAGTTCATGCATATTTACAGCATGTACTTGGAGAGGAGGGAGGGGATTGCTAAATGCAGAACGAACAGGAAGTTAGCAAAAACGACACAGCAGTTTTAGAGATTTTGTACTGTCTAATCTGCTGATGAATAATTTAATCTATAAAATCAGAACATTTTAAAACAAAACATCCATCAACATTTCAGCCCAAGGTGACTTCTTCTTTTAAAGATGTTGCAAAATTCATAGACATCCATACTATGACGAGCAACACATCTTTACATTTGAGGCCATCATCATAAGATATTAAATGTCTTGGCTCATATCAAGGCTTGCTTTCTGTTCAGCTGAGGCAAATAAAAGCTTCAGGAACTATTTGAGAATTTACAAAATCAAATCGACTTGTACTGTTTGACAACTACACAGGCCGAACATAGTGATACAATGGTGGGCCTCAAAGCAGCTCCTTCAGTGTGTTTGACTGTGTTGGTGTTGAAGAGGATGAGTCACTGTTAGTTCACTGTACCCCTTGTAGTGTGCTGATATAGAAACACTTGGTGTCTGTATGTGTACATGTGTGGGGGCTGTGTATGCATGAGATTTGAGAGTCAAGCTCAGCAAAATATTGCTGCACATTCTTTGGGTCCCACAGAGGAGTAATTTTTTATTATAATTAAGTGTTTCTTTGCATAAAACCAAAAAATAAAAAATATATCATACCTTTTTCTTGTCTGTTAATATTGATAGAAACAATTATTAATATTTGTTATGATATATATATATATATATATATATATATATATATATATAAAATCTGCACTCAGTTATCTAAAAATAAATTAAATCAACTTTTAAGAACATTGGTCGAGAGAGAATTGAAAAACAATTCTCAGAAAAGAGGAGATAGAGCAATAATTATCGGTGGATGCCAAATGTGTGTACTTAATGGAATATTATACTAGTCAAAGCCATAACACTGGCTGCTCTTAAGGTACAACCTTATGTGAACCATATAACATTAGTCTTCTGCCTGTTCTGCAGGTGGATCCAATGTGCGTTCCTTGCATCGCAGTACTGCTGTTGGTCGCAGTGTCAGTAGTAGCGGAGCTGCTGCTACTGGTGGTGCTGTTGGTCCCGGCAACAGCAGCCTCCTGGAGATTGACCCGGTCATCCTAATCCAACTGCTGGATCTGAAAGAACGTAGCAGCGTGGAGTCTCTGTGGGGTCTTCAGCCTCGGCCTCCTGTGTCTCTCCTGCAGAGCCAAGGTCTGTTAACACACCCAACCCACTAACAACAAATCACTGCAGCTAACCTGAGAATCAATACTCAAAGTCACACACAGGGTCCACCCAAAAAAAAAGATTTGAATAGAGCAGCTTTTGGGGGCAACACAGTACACAATCCTGCCAAAATCTCCACACTGTTCCATTGAGCAATAAGTGGTGGTAATACACCAAGGAACCCAGCAATGTGCTTACAAAGAACAGGGCCCCACTCATAAGAGGATAAAAGGGCAAAGCTTTCAGCAGTCCATGGAGACCAGTAAAAATCATGTTCCTCCTAAGTATAAGCAACGATGACAAGATTTGTTCTTAGAATCATAAACTAATGAAACAGCAAAAATAAACACTGTATTTATTGTTATGTTAGTAAAATATAAAAAAAGCCTGTTTCACAATGAAAACCCACTCATGAAAATGGTATGAGGCATTTATTTTGTATGCAAGGTCAAAACATCAAAAGTACACCGTAGGCGGCTGGCCACATGATCTGAAAGATTTACTGATCTAAACTAACTACTAGCTAATGTTGGAGTGAATTTTCTTGCCATGCCAGGACCTTCATATAATTCAGGATGCCAGAAATAAAAAGGAGATGAAAAACAGGGAGCTGAGAAGGCAATGACTAATTTTTTCAGTCAGCTTAGAAAGCTGCTCCCAGCCAGGCTGAAGAGGCAAACGGTAGTCAGGAGGCTAATGTTACAGCTAACATAACTTGCTAAGAGCTAGCTTGTGTCTGTGCAAAGGCCACCACCATCTGCGAGAGAGAGGATGATCTTGATATTTAATTAAGACCCTGGATGTGTCCATGTGGGACATTTTAAAAAAATTAAAGGATTAGGCATCAAGGACAAATGAATGATTGATTGTTGAGTAACAATGAATGTGAGCAGAAAATGTGTTTGTTTGCAATAAAACTCCACAGGGTACCTTTTAACTGGCAGCCAAAAGATATCATTATCAGCATGGTAAAGTGAATGTTGAACAAATCACAATGAGAAATGTTCATATTCAGTGAATGCTGTTATCAGGCAGGAGTAATTCACCTGCTGTGCAACTCAGTTGTCACTAGCAAAAGCATGATTGAGTAAAATGGTTGGTAGAATATATGAATCAGGAGTTCAGAATCAGAATCGGAATTTCTTTATTAGTCCCACCAACAGGGAAATGTGTCTATCACAGCAGCCAAAGGACAGTTCAATATAACAATAAAGGTGTATCAAAAGGTAAGAAATAGAAATGGACTTGTATATACATAATATGTACAAATATACACAGTGTAATTATCAACTGTGTGGGCAATGTAGATGTACAGCTAGAAGCAAGAGTTTTGAGACTTGAACTTAAGGTGCATTTTGAAAACTCTATGGGTTGTGGTGGACAGAGCTGCAATGATTATTTGAGTGAATAAATTAGTCGACAACTATTTTGATAATAATCAGTTAATTGTTTCAGTAATTTTTCAAGCAAAAAGTTAAACATTTGCTTCTTAAATGTAAGTATTTGCTGTTTTTCTTGATAAATGAAGAGTCTTTGAGCTTTAGATTGCTGTTATGGCTATAGAGGCAATTTAAATAAGTCATTTTAGGCGATGAGCATTATGCATATGAAGTATGTTTATGTAATCTTGATCATACTGGAGCTGTGAGGCAGCACGATTCTGTGATTAGAGAATCTATTTTGTAACCAAATACTGACAGATTGGATCCCAGCCTTCATGACATTCGATGTACTTTGAGCTAAATTTATAAACCACACATCTCCCAGCATAACTGAGGATGAATGGGAGAGGTCTTATTTTCTTCTGTTTCGCGCTTCGTCTCCTCCAGCTCATCCTCACTCCAGGAAAGAACGAGAGCGGCGGCCTCAGGTGGTGCGACGATCAGCTCCAGACTCGGGGGTCCTGATCCGCCTCAAGGCACAGATGGCTGAGGTCCGCAGCAAGATGTCTGATGTGAAGAGTCAAGTGATGGAGGCCCGGGGGACTGGAGAGCCAAGGCCTAGCCCATCGGGGAGCTTCAGCGTGGAGGAGGTGCCCTCTCACCACACTGACTCAGAGCTGTCAGCTTGTCGTAAGCCCGGCGAGCTGGACCTGCTGGGGCGAGCAGCTGCGGCTCGGTCCAGGCCCTGCCGCCCTGGTGAGGACTGCTACACTGCAATGCTGTTACACAGCTACAGTGTTACTCAGTGAAGTGAATGTAGACTGAAAACCAGTAGTAATGTCTTAAATTTTCAAAATCCAAAGCTAAAAGACCATTTATGGCAGGGGTACTCAAATACAAATCTTAAAGGACCACACAGATTTTTTCAATGACTCAATGGTCCAGGTATTGAGGTTCGTCAGGCCACTTGCAATAATACTGTAATTTTCAAAACAAAATGTCCTTTTCATTCAAAACAACAACAAAAATACAAACTGAAATTAAATGTCATTTCCATTTTGACATCAATTAAAATACATGGTTAAATATTTCCTCTTTTTGTTTGCCTTCAAAAATCACTTCAGTCCTGCATTATTTAATAATTACTGCATCTGAGAATGGCTTCTTGTGCTTACCCAAAATCCACACCACTCTACGTTAGCACTCTGTTGCTTTTTGTTGTGTCATAGATCTGACAAGAATCCTGCTAGCAGCTTGATATGACGATTTCAGTGCATTTATTTTTGTTGTTCTTACCTCTGAATTTTGAGGAAATGTGCTTCATCTAAGCTATGCTTCATCTCATAATGCCATTTCAAATTGGAAATCTTCATCACAGCTATAGTCTCCTGGCATATTAAGCACATGGGTCTTGTGCTTGTTGGAAGGAGAATAAATGCACATTTTTCAGTCCATTCTTCTTGAATTGCCAATTTTCACTGTCCACTTTTCTTTTAGCAGTGAACTTGGAACACGCCATTTTCGTGCAATCTAGGCTCCTACAGCCGGCAAAATGTCAATATGCGAACTGCTCCAAAAACAAAAGTGAAAGTTAAAAATTGCACTCACAGCAGTGAGTGACCCAGCTGTCTGTGTTTTGTTGGCATGGAGACAAGTCCCGGTATACACGTGCTGATCCAACCAAAACACATAGTGAAGGAATAACAGTTTGGGGGCCACAAATAGGAGGCCGGCAGGCGGGCTATTGAGGACCACTGATCCATGTTTTATTGTGGACTCTCCGTTTCGACCACTCCTTAAGTTATCAGTAAAGAATCACTTGTAGTCCGCAGCAGGTCTTGTGTGTCAGAGGTCACTAAAAACAAATTGTACACTAAAGCCTGAACATGGGTTGCACCTGAAGTGAGTTAATTACATAATGAGTATTTTTTTTACATCAAAGCAGACTTTTTCAGTTTTTCTTGCTCCAACCAACCTGCCACCATAACCATCAGCCATGTATGAGATGGTGATTCTCAGTTCAATTCCCGAATATTGCTCTAATTATCATAATCATCGTCATAATCATCATTAGCCACGTGGAATTTTCTGCAGCCAACTTGGATTGTCAGTGGAGTAATTTCTCACAGTGCAGAAATGAGTCTACGGTGGCTGTGGAGGCTTCTTTAGAGCGCTTCATCTATTCTGTACTTGGGATTAAATGATGCAGATTAGTGTTGGCATAGCTTTACCCAGAGTTATCTCAATGAGCCTGAGATGCTAATGCAGGGACCCCACAGCCCACAGATCTGAGATAATCATACATTTGTGTTTGTGTTTTCTTTTTTGCAGCCAGGAAATCACTGTCCCCGGTCCTAGACAGTAGCAGCTCTCTGGTGATGAAGAGAAGGAGCCCAGAGGAGATGGAGAAGGACCTGAGAGGAGCAGATGTGGTCTCAGAGATCAGCCTGCCTCATCTTAAAGAGGGGCTGGGAGGTACAGAGGGTCAGTGGTTTTTCTAACTTATGTGGCTACTAAAACGAGATTGATTTTAGCTGTGAATATGTACGACATAAACATAGAATCCGCATTTTTATATGATTATTATAATATTTATCATTTTTACAAATATTTCTATGTGGTTAGGATTGACTCATCCTACTAAGCCACAACTGCGTTAGCTGTCATTTTGAGTTGTGTTGCTAAGCAAATTATCTGGCTCTTTTCTCCCTATGTTCATTAGTTGGTTGCTAAATGTTAGGGGTTTAGCTCAATTTTAGCCCAGTTTCAGCTCAATTTGGTATTACATTGAATCTGTGGACAATGATGCAAACAATGCTATTGACACGTCTTTTCTCCAAAATCCAAAATATTTCTGCACTGCTGGTTTCTTTCTGAGAAGGGAGTTAATATCCATCCTCAGTGAATTTTTCCTGGCTGCTTGCCATTATCTGCCTGGCACTAGCACTGTTTGAAGAGGGAAGGTTCAGAAAGGCCTTAACAGAAAAGGCGCTGTAGATCAATGTTTTTACTTCACTTCGATAATATTGGAGTGTTGATCATTAAATCAATATATCAATCCAAATGAATGGATCATTGCACTTCTACTGACTGTGTCTGTCTGCTGTGCCACAACGGTAGTGTCCAGTTAATTTTTAAGAGTTTTTTTTTTTCTTTTACTTTTTTTTGCTGAAAGCTGACAATGCTTATAAGAGTGTTTAGGATGAACCAGAGCTATTCAATTGGGGGGGTGGGAATTAAAACTAAAACAAGCTTCAACAAATTTGTAAAAAAGCCCTGGAGAGTTGAAGAGAACTGCAGAGTTGTGTGATATCTTTTAAATGAAGATATTGATTATTACAGCGGTTTTTTTAGACCTTATAGTTCCTTATATTGTGTGACCTTGAAAAGTTTTAAAATGCCTAAATAATTTTCAGGCCAACAATTCAGGTAACTTACATTTTTGACAGTTCTTTAGATTGGCCGAACTTGATTTGTATTAGGGGTGGGAAAAATAATCGATTCTTAGATTAATCGCGATTCGGACGTGGATGATTCTGAATCGATTCACAAATGTCAAAAATCGATTTTCTACATGTTAATTGACAACGTAATGTTGACTGAACGCAAGAGGCAGAACTCAGAAGTGCGGAACTGCCGCGCCCGGACAGTTGACGGCGTGCACACAACAAAAAACATGGGATGTGTCGTGAATGTCTGAATGTCAAACAACTCGTCTGAGGCATTTGTTTACGCCGAGCGGCTCGAGAGCCGCGTGGAGACCGCTGTTGGCTGTTAGCTATTGGCTGATAGCTGTTAGCTGTGGCATTGAGTGCGCAGCGTCCAGGTTAACTTGCGACACCTGTAACTAACTGTCAGGTATTTCTGTCATTCCGCCGTGCGCTCAAATGGTTACTTAACAGGGTTCTCCCCAGACAGTGGAACAGCGGCTCTGCGCCGCTATACTGCTAGCTCAGCACCACTATACTCATTAGTGGGCTGTGCTCGCCAGCCCACTATGGACACCTCTATAGCAAAGCTATAGGTGTCCACAGCAGGGATGGAAATTAGCACCCGCCACCCGCCAAATGCGGGTGAATTTGCATGCTGGCGGGTGAATTCAATCAGTTTACCAGCCACTGTGGCGGGTTCATTCCGATCACTGGTCACAGTCTACACAGATTTCCTCCGCTCTCCTCGCACAGTTACCACACACGGGCTTGTGGCGTGTCAAGTGTCCGGCGTTTGGTTCCCTTTGCAGCTCTTTCGGACCGGCACTGCCTCCGTCTCCGTGGCTGCTGCTGCTGCTGCTGCTGCTGCTGCTGCGGTGGTTGGTTCCGCTGCTGCCACCTTGTGCCGCCTGCCGCGGCCGCTTTCCCCTGCATGTATTCTGCCCTCAGCTCCTCTGCAGCTGTTGCAGGACTTTCCTCCGGGCTCTCCTGCTGCTGGTGCTCCTTGAATAAGATGCGGGCATTGATCCCAGCCAGGCCGAAGACCGCCACCGGCCATCTTCTGTACAGCCTCTGACGGAGTACGCCCTCGCATCTGGTCCGGGACGTCCACGCCGTACACGGTGTTGTTGTACATCACAGACTCTGGTTTTGCCTTTGCCCCACTAAAGCTGCCCACACCTGTGTGCAGGTGCTCAGGATGCAGACATTCTTCCTCGGATTTCCCTGGTACACAGT
>CAEMYA010002118.1:318061-329213 GCA_903131615.1 Diplodus sargus
AGGTGGACAAAAAAGTTAATTTCCATCCCTGGTCCACAGCCCACTATTGATATTCACCGCGCCTCTTCTTATTGTTCATCCTCCTTCCGTTTTTGGCACTTTTCACGGCCCGCATCGTTGAGCGCATACAAATAAAAAAAACATCAAAACATGCGGCTTGATCGGACTCGCAAGACGCGAAAAACTGTGATAAATTTCCCATAAGGAATTAATGGGACGAGGTCAAAAAAGTCGCAAATCTGCGACGTTTTTCAAACATCTCCTACTCTGGCATACGTTCACCTAGAAACACCATTCAAAAATGTAAATGTAGGCACAAATCTTGTCTATTTGAGTTGTATTTGAACTTTTTTCCTACGATGTATAGTTTTTGAACTCTGACCCCTTAATGATGGTGAGTGATTTTGGAAAAATTCCGGGTTTTCAATGAGTGTGTATGGCGGAATGTTCGCGCAGCAGACTGGGGGAGCCAACTGACACAGTGAGAGAAGCTCAAAAATTTCCTCAGATATTTTCTCTTTACATCATGCTCCTAGCCACAAATTTCACTCAAAAACAGTGATATTTTCCAAAGTTGTAGCCACTCTTGTCTTCTTTCTCCCAATTTGTCTACTTTATCGGTAGGATTTACAGTTTTTGAATTAACTACCTCTAACTGACAAGAGTAGCTCTCAACAGTCCTATTCACTCCAATGTAAATCAAGAAGAGGATTTTCGAAACTGCACCCTTTGTATATACTCGCTCGTATTTCCACATTTCTGAAGCTAGGACCACGAAACTTCATGAGTGTCTTCTTTAAGACCTTTCTGGCTTGATCGTGAAAAAAAAATTCCGATTTCATGTATGATTTTGACTAAATAGCACTAGTTTGACGTCCTAGATTTGAGGCAGAAATCACTCTCAAATCAGCCTGGGACGGCCGTTGCTACGGGCCCTCACCAACCGTCACCTAGCAACCGAGATCAGCTGGGCCAACAGAGAGAGTGACAGACAGACAGACACACAGACAGACACGCATGCACACACATACACATTCACATGCACATTCACATGCACACAAACACACGTAGACACACACACACACACACACACACAGACAGAGAATATTCATGTTTTCGCGACGCAAGTCGCGAAAACCTTCATAAACTTTCCCATAAGGAATGAATGGGACGAGGTAAAAAATTTTGCAGACAGACACACACAAATTATTAATCAGTTTTCTAAACGTTCATGTTTTCGCGACGTAAGTCGTAAACTTTCCCATAAGGAATGAATGGGACTCGGTCAAAAATGTCGCAGACACACAAACACACACACACACACACACACACACACACACACAGATTATTAATCAGTTTGCTAGAACGTTCATGTTTTCGCAACGTAAGTCGCAAAAACCTGTGTAAGCTTTCCCATAAGGAATGAATGGGACTAGGTCAAAAAATCGCAGACACAGAGAGACACACGCACGCACGCACACACACACACGCACGCACGTGCGCACACACACACACACACTCTCTCTCATGCACACAAACACACACAAAGTGAATGAGAACAGGTGAAAAGATCGAAAGAAAGATTACAAACATCGACATCTCTGGCATACTTTTATCAACATTTTAAAGTTTGAATGGTGTGTCTAGGTCAAAGTCCAAGTTTTGTTCGTCACGGGACAAAGCGCACAGCCCACTCTCGCGATTCCTCGGCGGGGAATTGTCTAGTTATCAATGTTAGCTGCTTTGTAGCTTGCTGCCGCGGTCTTCTCGTAAAAAAATGCGCTCCCCCGCTGACGACGATAACGACAGTAAATAGTGTAGTAAATTAAGTATGGATCAAACTTTGCTTTGAAAGTACCAAGTAGTATCACAGTGAGAAAAAAGTAGGAAGTGATTAGCAAACTCAGATTAAATTTATATATATTTTTTAAATCGTGAATGGAAATGTACAAAAAAAACTTGCTGCATCAATATGCATCAAGAATCGATTTAGAATCAAATCGTTGACCTCGGAATCGAATTGAATCGAATCGTGAGATGCCAAGAGATTCCCACCCCTAATTTGTATTATGAAGTAAATATTACTTTTAAAATGTTGCATTCATTTCAGTCTTTCTTTTCATTCTCACGGTGTGGTGTGTGGGCTAATCATCTCCTCATCAAAACAAAAGCTACTTCTAGAAGTAAAAAGTTGAAATTGTTTCTGTCAATGTTATTTTCATCTATCGAGTTAGTGCAAGTTCAACTTGATTTGGCTGAGAATAGTGCATTTAGTGTTTGATTAAATCATGTTAACTAATTTAAAGCCTGCTGCACATGTGCAAGAAAACATTAAAATTACAAACTTTAGCTATTGAGCTGAGAGTGCCACGGGAACTAGGACAAACACAAAGCCACCAGCTATCTCATCGAGAGTCTCTTTAGTAATACAGAACACTATTTGGAGATAGCTGGTGGCTTTGTGTTCTGGTCAGGCACCAGTGCAACAACCTTAAATCCTGCAACTGTGGTGACCTTTGGTTAGGGTTAGGGGTTCATTTTTCCCAGTATGTTCTTGAAAATACAAAACATAACAGTCTTAAAATAGTCTTAAACCTTCAGAAACCCTGCACACAATGTTTCAAAACATCCACCATAAGCATTGTGGACGTTTTGGTAATGTGCTGAGTGACCTGACATTACTCAGGTATCTAGGTTGATTAATCTTGAAGTAGTTAAAAATATACTATCCAAATACTCTCTCTGCTTTACCTGCTTTCACTCTCCTCTGCTTCAGGAACTTAAAATAGTTCTGGTGGCTGATCTCTGATAAACTGCGGGATGTTTTAGCACTCCATACTCCTCCTCACTAACATTTTAGTGTGTCAATATTACAAACAGTGTTTACACTGTTCCAGACATTCACTGTCCTGGTGAACAAACACTGACTTCTGTGTTTTACAACCTATTGTATTTCCATTTAGCAGTTCACAGTGCACCATTGTTGGAACACATTCCTCATGTGTACTTTATTTATTTCAAATTGCTTTTTATCATTGACTGCTAGCTGCAAACAGTGTTAAAAAATTGTATCTATGTCCTAAATAAAGTCCAGTTTTCTGAGTAGTTAACTGGAAACTTTACAGCGGTTCTTGATTGTTGTGCTCTAAAGAAAGTTTTACAATCTGTTAAGTTTTGACCAACCTCTATGAGTCTGATAAGCCTTCAGACTCGTGGTTCTACAGCATTACCCGAACTGGCCTCAGTGGATTTGGTTTCATCATCTCACCAAGTTAAACTAATTTGCCTGGATTGAACTGAAAACTTTAAAAAAAACAATAACTGTGTCTTTCCATCGTGTTGCTTTGCTCCTGTTTTTGCACCAGGAGTGCTGAAGGCTGATGGCACCCAGACCCCCCTCGTGTCCCTCAGCATCTCCTCAACTGATCAGGCCTCCACCTCCAAGCAGCAGTACTCGTTGGTGGAGCAGCAGCTGTATGGGGCCTCGGGGTCCAGGGACGACATCTTCTCCTTGGGAGGACCAAGCTATATGACTGCAAGCAAGAACTGTGGCAGCAGGACCCTAGGGTGCGATACTCATTTATCCATTTAGCTACCACAGATGGTTGTGTTACTCATACTCCAACAGTAAACTCTTCTCGTCTCCTGCAACTCTCAAAGACTTTTATTTCTTCCTACTACAGGGCAGCCAAGTTGGACTTTGAATCTGAGAGCACAGGAAACTCCCATCAGTCGTTGCTGGAGGGATCCTCTGCACAGCCACAGTCAAATGAAGGTTGGTTCACCTTCTGACTGCCACCCTCTGGAATTGATGGTGGGGTGAGCAATTCTAGAAAAAAGTAATTGATTGCAGAGAGTCTCATTTACAGATCGTCAGATACTTAGTGGCAACCAGGTAACGAGACTCAGCAATCAATCATTTCTCTCCAGAATAACTCACCCCAATTTAAATGGTTGTTTAGTTAGCTAATCATAAACAGTGGAAACATTGAGGAAACGGCCCTTGCAAATCCCTCTAATTAAGACACTGTACCACAATTCATGATTAAATCAGGTGTTAAGTGCTGGACTATTTCCTGGCTGGGACCAGAAACATCCTGGACTCTCTGCAGGACATATTCCTGCACATAATCCATTGACATCCACATCTCAAATGGAGAATTGTGGTTTTTGCACAGATTCAACAAATAACTGTGTGTTAATTAGTGAGCTTTATACGCACTGGTAGTTGGATATTGTGACTCCTGGACAGCACCAAGCACCTGCCTCTATCCTTCATGCTAATTTAAGTGAATCAGCCGTGGTCTAATGGAGAGACGAGGGAGGTGTTGATCTTCTCATCTAACTATGCTTTGTCAGCTCTTCCTGCTCTGCAGACATTCCTAACAACTAATTTTCCTGATGTTAGAAACGTTTAATCCACTAATTATTGAATATAGTCGACTCATTTAAAATTGATAAAACACTTAATCAAAAACATATCAAATGTATGCATTGTCTGATGGTGTAAAATTATAAAAGTTGAAAATTCAGTTTTTACAGTAGACCAATAACCAGCCATGTGATGTGGGAGGGCGCAGCAGTGCCAAATCACTTTTAACTTAAGTTATTTTGATTGTAAATCTGTACTTTCTTTTCTTTTCTCCTTAAACTTTTATCACCAAATAAAGTCCACTGAAAAAAAATGTTCGTACAGGTCTGATGGTCTCATCCAGTTTTGTGTTTTCCTGTCTGTAGATCAGTCACCATCTGTTCTGGTGGCAGCAACAAGCAGTGACAGCGACACCGAGGACGAGGCTCTGCAGAGCAACAATTCTCGCTACGACAACCAGACTCCTCCTTGCGCAGGTAGACAACACACACAATGTCTATGATGACATTGACACACACACACACAAAAGGTCATGTACATGAGCTTTAACACTGTTAAAGCTCATGTACACTACGTGGCTGATTTAGAGCTTTGAAATTAAAACTAAGGACCAAACTTCCTCATTGTCACTGCTGCTGTGACTTGCAGTCAGAAACCAACCAATGAGAATGCATTACAAAATGCCACAGAATCAATTGTTTTAAAGAGTAAGGACTGCCACTTTTTAGCACATTACTATATGTCTTTCCTTTGCTGAAGAGTACCTGGTGCTCTTTTTAATGTAACTCCTCAATTGTTTCTGTGTAAATGTGTTTTAATGTATCCTGTCCTGTCCTAAAATGTGACATGTTGTGTTTTTTTAATGCAGACACATTTCTGCACGTTTAGCATGTAAAAGGTGTTCCATTCCATGCTAATACAATGGCAATCTAGCATCATGATAGCTACTGATCAAAAGCTTTATCTCGCTTTTACCCCACAAAGAGGGTGTGCATTGCTCTTCTGAGCTCTCTTGGAAGGAGCATGGCTGCAGATGAGTTATTTCTCTTCTTCCTTCTTCCAGGAGAGCAGCTTCTGTCTGATGACATGAGTCTACCCGCTGACAGGTGATTCCCTCCGTGTCTGAAAAAACCCAGAAACCCCCTGCTTTATCCTCAACGGCCACACAGTGATGCAATACCGGCCGGAGATGACACACGTTAGTTACACAGATCTGTAGATTAGAAACTGCCTGTTTTGCATGAAATGAAGACGATGCAGCAGCTCACCTGCGTGTCCAGAAATGGAAACATTTCTCTTGGTGTCCTTTATAGAATTAATGATAATGACGGCTAGTTGCTCATGTGTTCGTGAATGGAGTTCAGGAAAATAAAACCTGTTGAGATGACCACATTATATAAATAGAACATGCCCCTTTAAAAGAATCAACATTTTGATATTTTCAAACTTTTGACCTGTTTTAAAACTGGACTTTCATCACCAATGTGTTCAGCAGGTTCAAGTCTTGGTTGTTATTTAACAGGCATTAACATCCTTCCAGTTCTTTCATGGTCAGTTCAGTAAATGTGCCCGGGGAAAACATGACGACCTCAGCAATATTTAGGACGTAAAAACCTGTTGGAGGCATTACATTTTCTCTGGACTGCAGGGCATTTAGTCACTTCAATTAACTTTCAGTACAAAATCTGATACCCTCTCAGTGTCTAAACGCTTTTGTAAATCTGCCAAGAGTGTTTGCAAGAGTCTGAGGATAAACTGTACATAATCTGTAGCCTGTCAATAAGAGCTGAGTGTTTTATAATGGCTTGCTGTTGGTGTTTAATTCAGCCTGTCTGGGCTTTAGTCTCCACACCTACTCGACTTCCTTCACCCTGCAACTCCCAGCATTGGTGCTCAAAAGACTTAATTCACTCCTCAAATGTTCCGTTTTAGTGACACAGCAGCTTGTTGCATAAAATCTGTGCTTTTCTTCCTCGAGGTGAACATGTAGTGCTTGATTAACTTTTCTGGTAACTTTATGTAAATGTCTTTGCCCTTAATGCCAGCAGCAGCAGCCACCACAGTGTCTGTCTTTATGTGACATTTGAAAAGGCTAAATGGTCACTGACTCACACGGATTATAAAACTGCTACCGCACTGATGTCTGTGGGCTGAAACTTTGACTTATGCTGCAGACCTAACTCCCCCCCTGACACCCCCCCCGACATCATGGATTGTAGTTACAAGTGCAACATGCCGTCAATTTACTAATGACTGAAAATGAAAACTTGGGCCGATATCATTCATTTAAAGGAGTAGCTTGACACTTTGGGAAATATTTGCTTTCTGGTGGAGAGGAAAGCTCCAACCTACAACCGGTCTGCTTAGCTTAGCTTAGCATAGCATACAGACTGGAAACAGCTCGCAAAGTTAACAATATTCCTCTGCCGACTTGTGATGCTCTGGAAGGGTGGAAATTAGTGATGTCATTGCAGCTGTTTCCCATCAGCTGTCACCACAGAATACCCTGAAATAGACCCTATTTTCCACAGCAAATAATTTGACCTATCATAGCAGGAAAGGCACAGGTGTTATTAATAGAATTAGTGATGGCTCTGTTCTGTTCAAGTGTTCCATTAAGCCACAACTGAGCCATCATCAAACTGAAGCAGCTAAATGGAACACAGTGTTAAAACATAATATCAGTCACACCTGTGCTTTCCTGAAGTGGCAACTCAAAATGTCTGCTGTGTAACAAAGAGATTCATGAAACATTCTTTGTTTCTTCTTCTTTCTTTATTTACACAAAAGACCACATTCACACGGCAGCCATTTTCCAGTGAGGTCACACTCAGAGTGAGAAGCTTAAATGTTTGGATAGTCGGGAATGTGACAATTTTTCACCACCGCTTCCTCATTGATCAGGAACTGAAAAGATGATGGATAAAATCTGGAGGGGCATCGGGCCGTATTTCAAGGTTTAACTACATATTTGTTAACTCATTAGCCAACATGTACATTCAGCCGCTATCCATCATATTTTTAGTTGGTGATCTATCAGGAAGTGGTGAAATGATTTGGTTATTTGTTGGATTCTTTACAGGACTTGCAACCTGGAACACAGTCAGAGTAAGATGGCCGCTGTGTTAATATTGTCTATAGAGGTGAATGAAGAGCTCAGATAAGGATTGTTTTCATAGACGAATCATGCACCGATTTTCTAAATCAATCGTTTGGTGTTCAAAATGTCAGCAAAGAATGAGAACTGTCCCTCACAATTTTCCAGAAACCCCAGCTGACATTTCCAAATGCCTTGTGTGTGTTGTTTTTGTCTAGCCAGCTGTTTAAAAGTCATAGGTATTCATTTAGATACCATAGAAATGCAAGAAACAAGAAAATATTAACATTTGAGAAACATTTGAATTTTTCAAGACAATATTGGATAATTGGTCCGTGAGGATGGTTGAATTATTTTTGTGGAGCTCTAAAAAATTACATTTGAAAAATTGAACAGCAACCCGTCTTTCAAGAGTCAGTTTATCTGTTACTACACTACACATTTTGGCACTTCAGTCAACAAAAAGTATTTACAGAAACTGCTGGGTAAAATTGACATTTCTGCTTCATTTTTCAAATAAGCTTTCCTACATCCTGAGATTTGATTGTGTTGACAAGCACTCAGACATTTCAAACCGGGACAAATAAAACAATACCTATCTGCAGGGTTATAAAGAGGAAAGAGAGGGATTTTTTTCTTTTGTAATTTGGTTGAATGGACCCGTCAGGTTGAACTTGTGCTGCATTGAGGGATCTTTTTAATTTTAATGTAACTTGACGGCAAGGGTTTAAAAAATCTATGTAATTATGTAACATGTGCTTTGTGCTGCTCTGTTGGCTTACTGCTTCACTGACTTTTCCTCATGGATATATTATTATTCACCTCACTACTCTTAACAAACATGGCAAACTTGTGTCAAAGGCTGCTGCAAAATGGTGCCCATTACTGGGAGAAACATCACGTTTCCCTGCTGTGTTAAAAGCTGGTGAGGTTAGGAACAGAAGTACAACATGTTTGGAAGTTTAACAGACTTTTGTGCACTTTGGCTCTGAAGCGGACCTTTCCTCCTCATCGAGCCATGACTTGGATTGAAGGCCACTCAATCTTCAGATCGACTTCTTCAGTCGTTAGTTTACATTGTAAATATTTTGTATATACAGTTGTGTCGCTTGCTTTACATGTGCCTGGAAGTGCATGGCTTTACTGGCAGGATTAGAGGAGAAGGGACATCTTGTTTGCACCAAGTCGAACTGAAATCATCAACTATAGTGAAGTTATTTTTGAAATGTAGTCTCCTCTACAGCTGCAGTCCACTTTATCGTATGAGTTTTCACTTTCCTTGGTTACAGCTGCGTCACATGTTCACGTACATGATCGAGGTGCAGCCAGACTCTCACCATTTATTAACCTTTTCTCTTATTTGTGCTTGTTGTGTCAAAAGCTGTTTTCATTTTGAATGTTCCCAGAATGCACTGTGCATTATTTGATGTGTACATTTCATTAATATGTAATAAATCAAATGTTTTAAGATCCTGGAAAACATTTTCATGTCTTCTGTCTCCCGTTACTTTGCATTTGGATCACAGATGATGCACCATCACAGTGAGGTTATAACATTTGTACCTTAAAGATTAAAGGATAATTCCAGTTCATGTCAGGTCAGTTTTCTGTTATACTCTCAGTAATGGATATTGACAAAGGTCAGTTTGGGAATTAATGCATCCTGGAGATTTGGTTCAAACCTGATTATCTGTTAGCTTCCTGCCCCATTAGATAATGTTTTAGCAATGTTGCTGCATTCCCAAATCCCAGAATATAAAGTTGTGTCTTATCATGACTTATCGTCTATATCAAGCTGAAAAAAGTGACAACTTATTCCAATATTAATAGTCCTTTTATTCCTGTTATCCTAGTATATTATCCCCGTAGACCAGATGATCATTCAGTTAGATTGAATATCCTGTCATTCAAGTTCTGAAAAGGTTTGAAAATTCTTGTAATTGCTTACAAGGCACTACATGGCTCAGCACTGCTTACATTTCTGAACAACTGACCCTTTACATCACTGAATGGTCTCTTAGGTCATTAAACCAGAACCAGAACTCTTGATTATTCCACAAACTGATCTTAAAACTAAAGGCAACTGATCTTTTGCAGGCCTGGAACAAGCTCCCACCTCCAAACAGATCTGCAGTGGACTGTGGCTCTTCTCTTAAAGCAACAATATGTCAAGCTCTAAAGAAAGAGACTTAATTGTCGAGCTTTGGGTCGTTGGTCTGGGTCAGATGCCAGTCACGCCCAATTAATGCAGCCATTGAAGTAGCCTGGGGCGTCCCAGGCCCTAGTCACATCCTTCAGCTTCTTTTTTTCTTACCTTGGGTATGTATTCCTTCCAGCATGATGTAACTTGGGGTGCTTAACTAGCTTCCTCGTTTGGTCCGGACGTTCTGACTTTTAAGTTGAATCCAAACTAAATTAACAGGTTTGAAACCTCACCTTGACCACGGTTCATGCCAGACAGCTGAACCTGGTTCAAGTGAAACAGGTGATCCCGGTCCAGATCAAACTGACTCATGGTTTGTTATGTTTCTAGTGTGAAAATATTATTTTGGAAGGTTTAAACTTTCCGACCAATTACAGGCAGTTATGGCGGGCTAATATCAGAACCGGGGAAAGGAAAAACAAAGAACCAACCGAAATGAGCTGTGGGAGCACAGGGGGAGAGAGAACTTCATTGAGATTGGGTCCGATGACTTTATAAAGAGTCGTTAGTCATTAAAATGCAAAGACTTTGATTGTTTTCTGTGAGGGAACTGTGAGAAGCTACTCACTGAATTGCCAACGCACTGACATCAGATGCATACCTGTCAAAAAAAACAATCAATTTCAAGTAAAGGGAGACGCTGCCCACTTGAGTGATGACGACAGCAGGTAGATAAGTCATTTTACTTTTAAGTCCACTTGCATAATTGTAATGTGAGCCCAAAAATAAACAGATCAAATGTATTTGTAACACAACAAAAAACTTACTTCTGAGTACCCTTACGTCTCCTTTCAGGACGAATTAACCCAGCAAACACCCCAAAAGGATGCATCCAGGAGGCCAGTCTTTTTTACATGGAGTTGTAGTTTTTACTCCACGGTCCCTCTGGATCACTCTGACTGTTTTTTGCAGTCAGGGAACAGCCTCAGTAGCGTCAATGAGGGGAAGACTCTGTCCTAATGCAGAACCAAACCCGAGTAAGTCTCCAGAGGCCATGTGTCACCCAGCATTTACTATTCAGGAAGAAGCGGATCGTCTGCATCAGACTGATCATAGTTTAGGCTATTTGAGGAGGAACCCTCATGTTCTTTCTGGATTTCATCCTCAAAGCCCAAACTGCTGGGATGGAGAGAATAAAGCCAGATTACGAGTGGGGTGAACTGATGAGTCTTTTTATAGAAAGAATGTGGAGGACTGCTCACTTTTGAAAAGCTGTTTATGTAACAGCAGACAGCACTGTTCCACATGAAAGCCCTGTTACAGCATCACATCGCTCCTCGCTCTGTGTGGCTTCTGACATTTCACTCTGCTACATGAAAACAATTTGTTCAGGTTTCATATTATTCACTGCAGTGGCTACACTCGCTCCTGACCCTTCTAATGTATGATTTTGATAACCCCGGTGGATTAATGGGTTTTAGCAGGCTAACCTTTGCTTCGTATTTCAGTTTCACACAGATGGTTCTCTGTCTTTTTTTTT
>CAEMYA010002118.1:329235-345745 GCA_903131615.1 Diplodus sargus
TTTTTTTAGGACTGTAAGAAAACCAAAGATGGAGAATCTTTGACGTCACCCGCAGCTGACGTCAGATAATCTGAATGGATGTTTTGACTGTTGCTGTTTGTCAGTAACCGAAGCCAGAAAATCTCAATTCGTTGCAGCTCAGAAGGGTGCCCAGTCAGGTCTGAGAAGTTGTGAGATGAGTCATGTGAGAGGAAATTGTGATAACTGTCTTAATAATTTCTCCTAAGTCTTTTCTTTTTGATATCTTACAATTTCACCCCTTTGGGTCTCAAAACAGTTTAAATCGAATTTTTGAGATGTTTAGAGGGGGAAAACATCTGAAACCAGTGAGACATAGTACTGATTCACGTTAAATCAGCTTGAGTCCAGTTTTAGTACCTGAATGTACATGAGGACGAGAGAGAGAGCAAAAACACAAACACTAAATGTATCTATAAATTGGGGCGCCATGGTCGCTCAGTAGGTAGAGTGTGTCCTCCAAGTACAGAGGCTGCATCCTAGCTGCAGCAGCCCAGGGGCCAAGTCCGACCTTTGGCCCTTTGCTGCATGTCATCCCTTCTCTCCCTCATCCTGTGATTTCTTCATGTAATCAGCTGGTTGAATAATTGTTATTGGAAACAACCAGGCTTCTTTCACTTCCTTGGTTTACATTAGCTTAGCATTTTTACTAGCATTAGCCAACACATTTTACTGGCTGAATTCAGAACGTTCAAACTCACTTTTTACAATTTACATGACATTTTTGTTATTACAACAAGTAAAACAACAAAAAAAAGAGTTGTTTTGACTGTGAACAGCGGCCGTCCCTACTGGCAGCATTCAGTGGCATAAAAAGTACAATATTTCTCTTTGAAATGTTTTGGAGTAGAAATATAAGTACTGTGAACTAAGGGATGGGTGCCAAATTTTAGGATGAATCGTTGACTTTGTCATAAAAGCATGAAACTTGTTACAGCAAAGGGTTTGGGGCCCTGAAGAGGAAGACATATCACTCGCACTATATAAGAATGGATCAGTCAACTGAACTGCTTTTGTCACATTACAAGTTGTATTTTGATGTGCATGCGTACTTGTAAAAAACAGTCATGTTTTCCACATATGTCACCATAAGACACACATCTTATTACAACAACCTGCAAATATTAGCTAGCAAGCTCAGCCATGTTGCTAGCTATCTACCAACCTCCAAATATGGATCAGACAGGCTATAAATGAATTCTCTTGAGGCAGTAATAACAGTCTGGTTACCTTTTAAACCTTTTATTCTGTTAATGGGTAGACGTTCTATCATTTCCCAAAGCCCCATTTAGTTTAGTATTAGACCAGAGCGAAAGATACATAGGAGCAACATAGCAAAACCTGAAAATGGATCTGCACCAAGCGTTGTGTTGACATCCAGGCGGATGAAAGGCCACAGCCATCCCAAAGAGGAGCACAGACTTCAGACAATCACTCTTCAATAAAGAAAAGCCACCAGCCAAGTACTTGATCTAATCTTTATATACATGATAATTAGTCACCAGTTACAATACACATATTTATATACTACAGGAACATAGATAATACAGGTACTCAACATGTGTTTTACTGTTTTTTTATTATTTTTTTAACCTAACCTGCATGTTGAAGAAGAGCCAATCATGGGGTTTGTCTTCAAGCCTGGAGGACAAGAAGGACAGGGCTGCTGGTTATGGACCAATCACAGCCCTCAGAGATCTTACCCCCCTCCCCTCTCATTCAAATGTATGCAAACTGCTGAGGAATGCCTATACAACAGAAATGTCCTGCCTCCTTTTATCAACTTTTTTTTTTTTATAGAAGTAAACTTCACAGTCATTTTTCCATGGACATGCAGCTCATTTAACTTAAGCACTTGAACTCAAAACTAGCCGGCTGCGGACGTCTTACAGGAGGTGTAGGAGTGTGTTAAGTGAGGCAGCAAATTATGACTCATAATCCTATTCTCTAAGGGGAAAAATGAATGAGAAATTGACTTCAGGAACTCAGCGTTTATGCTCCGTGACCTTTCAAGTATGGCTGACAGAACTACTATTTTGTTGCACCCTTCAGCAGAAGACAAACCCTCAGAGAGCCTTTTAATGCAACGTCATTATTGCTTACAGAGAAAAAGAAAAAGCTTTTTTTGTGTACATAGACACACAGTGCAGATTCATGGAGGGCCCTATCATTAGACAGTGATTATGGGAGAGCAGAGCTGAACTTCTGCTTGCTTTCATCGTCAAGGGAGGGAAACATCTGACTCAGAGGAACCTTTAGTGCAAGCAGAGCATGAGTGGGGAGGAAGTATGGGTTTCTTGAGCATAAGTAGAGGATTTACCACAAAAAATCATGGCAAATGTTTTTATTGCTCATACAGTGATAACTTAATCTGCAGTATGATGAGTAACACTGTATGATTCATAGGGTTCTGGTGAACGCAACTATTTGATCCTCGTCACTGAATGCAGTTGTGATACGTCTCTCCCTCCAGAGTGTACCGAGCTGCGCATCCAAACACTCAACACCTGCAGTGAAACTACACCAGTGATTTTTAAAAAAAATCAACAGTTTCAATCAACGTCACAAGAGAAAGACGACTACTGCTGCACTGCACAGCTGCTCTGAGGAGTGGCCACAAGTACACCATGCTATAGTCTGAACAGAGACACACAGAAAAGATCTTGTTATAACGACGAAGCACCTCTTAAGACAAAACAAAACTGACTGAGAAAGGTCGTGTTCAGTGTTCCCAAAGCAGTAGGCTCTGGAGACAGGCTAGTCCCATGTCGGTTGGTCCCACACACGTCCCAACTACATCATCTCCAACACAGGATGAATCACTTTGGGGACCCTGACTTTTTTTTTTCCTTAAGCGCTTCCATGAGGTTTGGACCTGTGGTTTTGAGTCAAGTTTCTCGAGACCTATCGCAGGATTTCTATTAAATTTGGTAAAGAAATGAATGTTCCCGTCAGGATGACTTGTACCAACATCATTGGCTAATGAGTAACTAATGACATTCCAACCAGCCTCAACTCTACCTAATGTTTCGTCCTTGTTAGCAAATGTTAACATGTTTGCGCGCTAACCTAAAGTCACGATAGTGCCATAAAAAGACCTGTTATTATGCAGGCTTTGCTTTTTTCACACTACACCAGAAAAACACCTGTAAAGTGCTGCCATAGTATATGATATTTGATAGGATTTCATAAGCTAAAGAAACCTGTCAAATGACACAACACTGCAGCGGCTCCAGTCCAGCCAGCTCATCTTATTTTACTCGTATATCAGTTTGGCTCAGTTACCGCTGGATTAAAGGTAAAAAAAAACCAAAAAAAACAACGGTCCAAGATTGGCGCCTTGAAAAAGGGGCAAAGAGGGTGACAATGGTAAACACTATGTGCCTGCTTGACATCAGCATTGTCATTATGAGCATGTGAGCACCACTGTGCCATGGGAAAAGATCTTCAGGAATAGGTTTAAAGATGTTTTTTATTTCGACTGAAAAAACTTTGTCATTATAACAAGACCCTGAGAGAATCTGTCTCACTGTTGCAGTCCTGAGTTTACTGCCCTGTGTGATCCTGTAAAAGATCAAATATGTTATCCAAGAGGTACACAACACAGTGGCTCTAAGTGAGGTCCAAACACAGTTTTACCGAAATACCACAGCAGCTCAGTTCACTCAGGTGTTCCTCATCTCTAATCAACACCATGCTAATCATCTAACACCTGCAGAATTGGAATGAAAACCTATGAACTACTGATATAATCTGATTGGCAAGATGTGTTTTTAAGGCTGGCACTGATAAACATTTTATATCCAAGCTGCAGATTGGAGATAAAGTATTTTAAGCCGATAATTAAGATCTTGATGCACATTTTCCCTGGCTTTGTATTCTTGTCAGGGTAAGAAAGCAGAGTGAAACAGCAGCTAGGCCATGATAGGACACTACAACTCTCCAGTGAAAGCCAGACTGGTTCAACACCTTTATACTTAAGCGGCTTTTGAAGGCAGAGGCAGGGTTTATCAAGTGTTGCCTCTCAAGCAGTTTAGTAACATAACATCCTGACCTCCACCTTCATCCGGTGGTGGGAGATTTGGGACAGTAACCCAGCAGTGGGGCCTCGTGAAAGCATGGATTAAAACCACTGATTTACAAGACAGAATTATTGTATGTACACACCTCCAGCACTTACTCAACTCACAATTAGTACTTATACTATACACACGCATCCGTGCCTAAGTGAATTTTTAAAATGACCGTGATTTCCATCATTCTTCCGTTTCTTCACCCATCTTGTTTGGGTATCGACGAACGCTTCTGGAGACTGTAGTGATACTTCCACAAAGGGATCCAGTGGCTTCAGTTTGTTGAGTGTCTCGACAGTACATTCCTCATAGATAGATAGATAGATAGATAGATAGATAGATAGATAGATAGATAGATAGCCCCCAGAAAGAAGAATCTCCCAAAGAAACAGCACCTCATGTTGACCCACTTCACTTCCAGTCTCTGAGGACGTTCTTGGACATGAGGTACATTCTGCTCCACTGACAGTCTGATACTCTTCACCAGTCAGTCCACGGGATGGCGTCAGGAGAGTGAAATTAAAAAATGGAGCACTCAATTAAACGTGAGTCCCCATCTACCAAAAGAAAAAAATAAAAGACCAAAAATGGGGAGGTGATGGCCCTCTGCGTTGAGGATGTTGTCTGATGAATCACCGGTTTTCATCAGCCAGTGACTGTACCAGGAAAAGCGTAATGACTAAGTTCTGTATATTGTATCTCTAACATCCTGACATTTTTAAACTCACTGCATTGACTAAACAATGGGCAATAATGTTGGGATTGTCAGGTAATGATAATTGATGTGTCCAAATAACTATTAGTTAAACCCCAACCCCAACAGCCACATGGACATCGAATCACGGTCCATGTGGTTGTAATAAGAGTGATACTTGGCGTATAGGTTGTTCTTGTTTTTTTTTATAGCCTTTCCAAAGTGTTATGAATCTATTGGTATTTGCGTGTGTGTGCTCTAACTAGCAAATTAGCCCACTATCTTTGATAATGACATTGACGCAGCTTTACTTCCAAAGCCAACCATGAGCTATCTGCATTATTTTGTAGGGGCAGAGGTTAAGTTAGAAAAGGTATCATTCAAGAAAGGGTCATCTACTGTAAAGCCACTGTGTGGGAGATGGTACTACTAGCATCCGATACAGCTGCTAACATTAAGATCAAGGTTAGCTTCTAATGATAATTTTAACGTCCGCTGCTAAGTTTAACGTTAGCTGCTAATATCATGCTCTGATTTACATCAAAGTGTACACTTTTTCTTTTCTTTTTACCTACAACAGTTTTATCAGTTTGTCCTCGTCCTTAATCCTTTTCCTTCAACATAAAACATGACATGAACATTTCTGATCAAGCTAACTAAGTTAAGCAGCCAGGCTGGGTCACGTCAGAACGAAATTATTGTATGTCTTACATTATCACAATGTTCTGTATGAAAAACTGTGTACAAACAGCATAACGTTCAGGAAAAAAAACAAAACCTGTTCTTTATTTCCATGTCTTCTACGTTAGATAAAGTTAATCATAAGCATGTGAGGAAGCTAATCTTTCAAGTAGAATTCGTAGATTTAGTCTCAGTCATTTAGCGAAATGCCAAATAAAGTATGTAAGGGGATACTGAGGACCTTTTTTTTTATTTTACAGTGTACTTGTTTCTAAATCAACCAGACAACCGATTTTTAACAAACTCATGGAGCTAACGTTAATCAGCTACCTTGCAGCTAACAGCTGTCATTTCAGCCAAGAAGTGGCAGCTGCTGGCCTGTAAGGAGTCTAGGACCCACTGTTTGAAAATGTCTCATCATTTTTATGTAAATCACCACCATCATCGTTTTCAAAAGTGTGATGCAAGAACATTAAGTCAAGCAAAAACTGAGTGGGGCGGAGCTTAGATAATAGTCATTTAGTGCCAAGGCAAATTAAATATGTAGCAGAAAGAGGCAACCAAAGTAGTTCAAGTGTGTTGATAGGAACAGGGTCATTCTTTATTACTTTAAAAGCTTAAATGAAAGACGTTTGACTTTGGGGTGATGTGAGTCGGGGCTAACCTATGATTCCATAGTTTAAATAGCAATTGTTTGATATGGTTACTTCACAATCAGCAAGTCTGGTCAGATACAAGTGTATTTGAAAGAAAGTTGCACATTTTTAAAGCGAAGTCTTTTCACATTATGGTCCCACCAAGTTAACTGGGTGCTAATGTATTTTCTCGTATATATCAGCAGGATTAATATTTAATGATTAAATAGTTGTTTGTGAATGACAATTATGAATTATCATTAAGTAGGAACTCCACAGAATTGACTACCTACCATATTCGGTGTTAGATATATGAAAACAATGAATGTAGATGGAGTTTGAACATTTGTATGACTTGCTAACATAACTGAAGTGCAGCACTGTCAGCAGAGTGTTAGACAGCAGAGAGGGGTCACTCCATTGAGGAATCTAGATCAGATCAGAGAAAAGATCCAATTATAAAGGTGTTATGGGGCCATGGGAGCCAGCCTCAGTGCATTACACCGGCAGTGGGAGCTATCAACGTAGCTGTTAGTAATGAAGACTATAATGTTGCAGAGGGGCTGTTTTCATCAGACTTTATTTAACACTCTCCTGTCTGTATGATGAATATGAAGCTAATGTACTGTCTTCAGCCGGTTAGCTTAGCTTAGCATAAAGGTCATAATGAGCACAGTATATGTTGTTTGTTAAATCCATAGCCAACCAGTAGAGCACTAACCCTAAATTGTTGGCAGATTTTCTTCTCTTTTTACTTTTGGACAGAGCTAAGCTAGCAGTTTCACCCTCCTCCGAGTCTTACTCACCAAAAACAACCTGCTGTATGACAAAGTCCAAAGCTAAACTTTTTTAACTTTGGACAGAGCCAAGCTAGCTGCCCCCCCTGCTCCAGTCCTCATGCTACGCTAGGCTTATCGGCTGCTGGCTGTAGCTTCATTTTACAGTTTACAGACATGACGGTGGGATTAACCTTATCATCAACTCTCGGTAAAGCAAATAAACTTGCGAAAATGTTGAACTATTGCTTTATAGTGACACATAATATGTCACAAGAGAGTGCTGCAGGGAAAAAGGGTGGCATTTTTGCACTTCTGGTTCACTCATCTACTGTTTTTTGTTTTGTTTTGTTTGATGGATTTTGGGTTGACTGCCTGAAATAAGGTCTGTGGTTGACACAAGCTTAAGATAAATATGAACGATTTGTTCAATTTATGTAAAATACATGAGTTAATACCCCACATTTGAGTTTTAAAACATTTACATATCTTAGAATAACTGTTGCTAACAAGTGGCTAAACGGCCTTTTTTCTTATTCAGGCAATCATATTTACGCTTCTAAAATCTGAAAGTTATTATTGTCATGCGGAACAAAACGTGTGTCGGCAATAATCCAAAACCAAATTTAAAAATCCCATAGGCTTTTTGTCAAGGGAACCAGGGTGGTGCTAACTTCTGAGTTAGCCTCCAAAAATCCATCATCCCTGCAGCACTCCATATGACCTGACTGAAAGTAAAAGTCAGACTGGTGTCTTAATGGTGATATCACCTCATGAACTTAGTAAATAATTAATATGTGTGTGAGTGGAATAGGCTTTAATACACACATGGAAGGCACGTGTTCTGCAGCTTTCAACTATCCTGGCCCAACATTAAATGGTTTGCACTTATCAAGCGAGCTGGAAAATACTTATGTTCAATGGGATTCAAGAGAAAACACATCAATAGCTATGTGGCCCACCAACAACTACAACCAAAAAAAAATAAATGCATTTTTTAAATCACCCCCCAAACAAAAAAAAAACAGCATTATCCCCATCTGGAATACCGGACTACATGAAGCATTTATATTCAGGTAAGTGACTGCTAATCTTTTATAATCCAGTGTTAAGTGCTTTTATCTGGAGACAAATTGTGGCTGTATAATGGCTGGGTCACTGACTGTATGGGAGGGGGAAGAACAGCATGTGCCTTCAGTCCCAGAGACCTGGAGCGACAATTGTTCCTGCCTCCGCTGTGAACATTATTTATCTGCCACCGAAAGGATTGCTGAGGGGGACAAAGACTCAAGCTAGGCCATTAAAGCTTGATCTAATGCTCGGTTGCTCGACGTTCTCGACAGCGAGACAAAAGATAATAAGTCACCTGAACCTGCATTTACACGCAATATTTAAGAAATGGAAAGAAAATGATGAGGCTGAGTGATGCCACAGTCAACCTCTTTTACTTAGCATGTATGTAGAAACATGTTAGTGGAGTTAATGATACACAAAAGCATATAGGGCTGGTTTTCAAGGTTTTGTCTGGGCCCTTTAGTTCAGATACAGTGAAATCTTAATGCTACTGTGACACTAAAAATGAACTTTTGAAATTTGTAGAGCCAGTCCAACTTTGTTCAACTAGAACATGACCTGATTAATTGGCATAACAATTTGTTTGGCCAATATAACCCTCACAAATGTTACTGGATAGTGGTTTACATATTATCTTAATAAGCTGGCCACTGCTTTTTTGCCAAGTAGCGTATATTTTTTCTTCTTCCATAAGTAAGACTATACACCTACATTGCTGCTATTTCCTGTCCAAAAAACATAATTTCTGTCTCAAGATACTGTCGAGAGTGTTGAGCAGCAAAGCATATGAATTAAACTTAAAAGTGTGTTTAGACTGAATGCATGTCAACTGCGCTGAGGAGCTTTTTGTAGTCTAAAGCAGACTAAAGTGCAAGCTATTGACACACTGATTTTAAAATTTACCTGAAACCCTCTCCCTCTTTATCCCTAAGATCCATTTCACATTCAGTCCAACCATATCTTATCAACCTGTATTTTCAGCTCTGGCTTCATGTTGACTGATCAATGGTCACTATGTAGATGATACAGTTTTGAGCTTTACCTACAGCATTAAGGAGCAGGGCTTGTGTTTACTGGGCCAGCTTACATGTGGAAACATTTCGGCTTAGGACAGAGAGCACCACTCCTCCAACAGGGATTCAATAATCACGCAACGACTGCAGGAGCCACGACTACCTACTATCAAAGAAGATGTGTTGTTGAAGGCAAAGATGGGTGGGTAGGTTGGTGGTTGGGTTTAGGGGCAGGGAGCAGGACTGAATAAATGCAGGGGATGGTTTGGTTTGGGTCATCTCTTCAGATGGTCGTATCATGGGGCAGATGAGGCACTGCCACTCCAGGCCTCCGGTTGGAGTGGCTCTCCATGTGTGGCAACAAGTGGCCAGAGGGCATCAGGCCTAGCAGCTGCTTGGATGTGCCCGGCCACCTTCGGCTCCTCCGGCGACTACCATAACCAAGCCTACGGCTTCGGCTCACTGCCTGGCCTAACAGCATGGCTGTCTGGGGCCACAGTGGGTCCGTGAAGCTAGAGATGCTCGGCTCCTGAAAGGGGATATGGGACCTGCGCCTCAGACGGCGTTCTTCTCGATAAATGTGGGAGGTTGTGAAGAGGTCAGGGCCAAAGTCGGAGCGGGGCAGCCATGAGCCCTGGGTCAGAGAGATACGGCCCTCCAGCGAAGGCCCCAGTAGGCTGAGGCTAGTTCTGTCCGTCAACGAGTCCGTTCGGTCTTCGTAGCTGAGATCAGCGGGGGCTGAGCACTGTTGCAGGGGCCAGCCTCCACGACTCTTACCCCCTATGTCCGCAGTGCTGCCTCCCTCACCACCATCTCGCTCTACCCTGACTGACTCATCTTCCTCCTCGTCCTCCTCCTCTTGTTGTTCCTCTTCCTCCTCCACCTCTGCTACCTCCTCCTCCTCGACCTCTCCCTCCACCACACCCTCCTCGTCCTCCTCTGCGCTGTTGGGCGGTGGGGAGCGTGGGTCCCGCAAGAAGACGACTATGACAGTGATATTATCACTAGAGCCCGCGTCACGGGCTGAGGCCACCAGCTTGTGGGCTACCATGGTGGTGTCTCCAGTGTTCTCCTGGAGGTGGTCGCTGACAACTCGCACTGCCTCATCCGGACCAACTGTGTCCCAGAAGCCATCGCAGGCCAGAATCAGGTAGTCTTCTGTTCCGTCCAATGGGAAGACTGCATGGTCTGCATCACCACAGATGTAGGGCTTATGCTCCGAGTCGCCTGTTAACACAGGGACAGGTTATTCTGTTAGGGCTGCTCATACCAGTATCCCAGCAAATATTTCTCCCTATTTAACTAGTTTGAATGGAACAAGTAGATTCTCTTGGTTTAGCAGCAAGAAATACTTGCTGATAGTTACCTATTGCTCTGGATACAGACAAACTGCCATTAACTCTCCATGTGCCAAACCAGATCACACAGCCTCCCAGGGCCTCGATCCTCTGCTTCTCATCCTGCAGAAAACACACGAAGCACAGTTGGCTTTAGGCGCAGTCATAACGGTGATGACTGTCACATGGCACATGGCAATCTCATCCTGCCATTCCCTGCAGCAAATGACTCAATGCAGTGCATTACCTGCCTCTGATGTGCACTTAAAATCACACTCTTGGACAGCACAGCTTTCAGTACACATTTTTTACAGAAAATGTACAGTGTTCACTGTGACGAAATAACGAAGGATGATGAAACATGAAGTGACAAAAAATGTTATCAAACAAAAGTTGATTGATGATTATTTCTTGGAATAACTGAAACTTGTAGTATTTTTTGTAATGCAGAATTTACAAGGACACAGCAATAACAACAAGAATTTGTTGTCAAGAGTGTTTAAAATTGTATAATTAATCCTTGAAGCACTGCCAAACTAATCATATAGATATTTTAAGGGCGTATGGTGATTAATTGTTTCCTCTGTGCTAATGGACATTAATAACTGTACACTTCAAAGGAACAGCAACATTTAAGGAAATATTGCTCAGTTTTCTGGCAGAGCTGATTAGCTTAACTTAATATAAAGACTCAAAACAGCAGGAACTAGCTAGCCTGGCTCTCACTAATTCACACATCTATCTAATTCATAAGTGTGAATAAAGATAGTTTGCCATTTTATGATGACTTATGAGTCAGACTGTTTTCTTGGCGGGGACCAGTAACTTCCTGGTTGAGCCGCTGGTTGCCTGGCAACTGCTCAGAGTGAACAGTCAGGCATCTACAAAACGGTGATTTGGGTTTTCTGCTTTGGTGATTAAACAAGATATGACAGTTAGTTATTGTGATCAGGAGCTTTAGAGGAGCCAGTAGGTGGATTTCTATTACGTTTGTATAACGCCTTTCCTCTTGTTTCTATTCTTTTGGTTTTTGCCCTAAATGCACCATGTCACTGATTTATGTCTTTTCTCTGATTCTACATTGTTGACAACAGTTTCAAAAAATGTGCGATTATCTTATCGCTTACAAATTAGATTGCTACTTGTGAATGAGGAAACAAAAATGATGCACAAAATGTGTGTGACACAGACACAATATTTTTTTCTAATGCATGTTGTACATTTTGTAAATTATGGACAGTATATAAGGTTTCAGAATCTGCAAATTAACCACTTTTGGCTATTTTGCATCTCAGTCAAGTTTGTATACAGTGGAAGTGACAGATTGGTGCATGATGGTGTGCGAGGATGTGTGTACATCTGTGAGTGTTGTACCTCTCTGTCTGGTTTATGTGGCTTCATCAGCTCCACAACCTGTCCTCTCCTGACCAGAATCACCTGGGAGTCTCCCAGCCAGGCCACGTACAACGTCCGACCCCGCAGGAACGTCACCACGCCTGTTGTGCCACACCGCAGGTGCTGCCAAACACAGACACATATTACAGTACTGAGCAACAGCACCACTAACTTCTTACAATGACTGCGTCCCTGTTTTACACAATCCAGGTCAACAGATAACTAGAAGGCCATTTATCAAGACTAGTAAGAAAAATCCATGTGTGTCTAGGAGTAAAATAAATGCACATGATTACAACTTGGTGCGAGACTGACCTAAAGCATGTTTTATTTTTAATTTCAACAATAACCATAACCAGCTGTAGGCTGCAACAGTGTGAATGGAAAAAAGCCGAAAGAAAAAAGAAACACTCACATAGACTATATTAAAGTATATACTTAATACTAGCGACAGTAATATTATGTTTGTAGACGTGAATCAGGGAAAATTGTTACATGTGTGTTTGAATGTGCTGGTTTTGTAGTAGCAGCAGCAGTGGTAAGAGTGGCAGTGGGAACATCAGGAGAAGCAGTAGCACCTGTTATAGCAGGAATAGTGGCAGGAGCACTAGTGACATTGGGTGTGGTATTATTACAGTGTAATATGAAGTGACATATCAGTAGTCGCAGATATAGCAACAGAATCAAACTAGCACTAATAGTTGTAGTAGCAGTAGTTGTAGGTAGTAGTAATACACCAGTACTCATATTGGTAAGTTAATATTATTAAACAGCAACAGTAGCAGGAGTATTGGTAAGAAACCCAGCAGTATTAGCAAGAGTCGTAGTGGTAGTCGTAGCTGTAATAATGGTGTTAGAAGCCTTAGCTTGGGTCATACTGTATGACTGTGTGCTGTGCAGTGTACAGTAGGAATAAAGTGGTATTAGTCGCATTAACTGTAGTAGCAGTAATACAGAAGTAACAGTAGTTAAAGTACGAACAATAATATTAGTTGTAGAAGTAGCTGTGTAGTACTAATAGTAGAAGCATTAGAAGCATCAGCAGTAGTAGAAGAAGTAAACACATTTCAGTTGACATAATACAAGAATACTTTACATAATCTACAGGTTTGTCCCTTGTGAATATGAATAAATGAGTTTGGTTGTTTGTGGATGTGTTTACCTCCCGTTTCGCCTTCTTCACGAAGCCCTCATCAGTGACTTTGAAGGCTTTGCAGAGCGCCTCGCTGGGGTCCTGGCTGAACGATTCCTGGTGAACTAAGTTGACGTGGAGATGGTTGGCAGCATAAATGGCAGCGTCCACGCCGCCGTGACCGTCAAACACGGCAAAGTACGCCTGTTCTTCCTGATCCTAAGAGACAGTACCATTCACACAACACGATTAAGACTACTGGTTTCCAGTTAGTAAATATCGTGATTCAAAGGGTCAGTAACAAATATGATGATGATATAATGGTCTTAAATGACAAAATGTATGCTTGAAACTTGCAGAGATTATGCTACAATAATACTATACAATTGAACTATTCAACTTTCTTTTCATTTTAAATGTAACTTTTGTTACTCAGAATGAGACACTTTTTCTTCGCCCCCATGGTGTCCAACTTGTGCGAAAAACATCCTTATAATAAGAAAATTATCAAAAATGTGAAATATAAAAAGGTGTTGCAACAAATTTGGTGACAATTTATTGGTGCGTGAATCAATTAATAAAGCTGGAGTGTCTGACTTTTATTTGTTCACACGAATGCTTGACCATTATTGTGTGAACTCATCTGAATGTAACAGAGGTTTATTTATATGTAAAAGTCCAGGACTCCAGCTTTAATCACAAATAAATTGTTCTAATGCCACAGTAAAGTCTGCAACCATCACCGAGGAGATTGTATTTACCTGAACATTGAAGAGTGTGTTGAAGTCGGGGATGATGACGTGCTTGTCCTCCATCTTGCGCCTCATGTTCTTGATAGCGTGGATGGAAGTTTCGTAGTACGGCTGTGGGCGACGGCGGAAGGGCAGCTCCTTCATCCAGAGGCAGCACATCTCAAACAGTCTATTAAACACCAACCGGGCCAGCTTCACGGACTCCATCTCTAACATACACACACACACACACACACACACACACACACACACACACAAATGTAATCAGGCAAAGAGCTTCTTTATTATGTAGCTGTACTCTGTTTGGACTCACATCAGTAACAATAGATTCAAACAGTGACCCAGAGTTATGTAACAAACAAAAGAAAGTCCATCAAAACGTCCCAAACCATTTTATGCTCCTTTTCTATACTGACCAATTAAATAATGAATCAATAAAAAAATTGCAATAATGATTATCAAAACAGTTTCAGATCAAGTTTCTGATGATTTGTTTTTATTCAGCTAATCATTGCAGCTTTATGTTTTTCAAAGGTCAATTACATGTATTTAAATGTCAATAAATACAAACACTTATTTAAAAGATCTTAATAGGTAGGTCCAGACCTACTATTCTACTACTCGCAGGGGAGGTGGAAGTTTTTGGAACGTTTGTCAGCCCTGTTCACTGCCTGCAGATCTTCCTCCCTGAACAACATCCACTGATACGTACTGGCAGCCTGCATGATAGGTGAAAAACTCTGCTATAAATTTGCTGCTCCTGGGAAAGCTTAAGTGCTGTGAGGTGTAATAATTCAAGGTGACTGTCTCCGCACATCTGGATTGTAGCAACCAGACAATCAGATGACACTGTTTAGGGAGATTTTAGAAGGTAAGTCAACTGTGTTAAAAAATAGAATTTAGAGAACTCCCCATCCCCAGTAAAAACGTTTTTTCATGTCATTGAGGGATTGCACTGAGTTACAGATGTAAGTGGAACAGAGGCAAGCCCACAGTGGCATCATGCCTTCAGCTCTCAAAGCAGGCTGTGTGTGTGCATGACCTACTAATGCTAGCTGCAGGTATAATAGTCTATCCCGTCTTTGCCATCGTCCTCTCTCGCTCTGCTCCATTAAATATGTTTTCAGTGAGATGGAGAGACAGTGAGAGGAAGAGCAAAAGACCAGCCCACAGTGTGTCCCATTTCCTCCCTTCACCCTCACCCTTTCACCTTCTGAAAGTACACGCATGTCAAACTGTGCCACGATGCTAAACTTCACTTTGAGTTCGGCCCCTACCCCCCCTCCTCTGCGAAATGAAGACCTCTCAGCACTGTGTCTGGCATCAAGGCTACGCATAACACCTTGCAAACAGCTGAAGAAAAGAAATGAACAGTAGAGTGCAGCGAAGCAACATCAAACAGGATGTGATCGGCAGTTACACAACACAAGACGTCTTACTTTGAGAGAGCACACACAGCAAGCTGCAGAACACTCTTTCACTCACAGCTTTATTCACTGCATGTTTTTTTCTATCGTCACCCTGATTAAGGCAAGATAACAAAAACTGTTTGGTGAATAAAGAGAAGGACTCTGCGACAAAGATGGCTCTCAGAAAATTCAGCATCTGTGGGGAAATTTATCCCCAGCGTTTTATTTGATCTTCTGTCTCTTTGTTATTGTGAGGAAATCTCATGAAAAGACTAAAACCAACAATATGATAGTCTGTTTCTCAATACTTTGTGACTCAGAAGCCCCGTTTCTACCATATTAACTCTGGTTCTTTAACCAGTTCTGTTCTTGATTCTTGGAACTTCAGTGCTATCTAGCAAACCAGTTGGCATTTTCACCAGCTTTGAGCATAATCATTGTCATCAAGGGTGTGTCATCAACAGAGGGCGCTGCAGAATGCATAGCGGCCTGTATAAGGTACGTCGAGGAAAACCTACATTTTTGCATGTATTGTTGCCAAAAAGCTTCACATGGTTCAAAATTACTTGTGTGAACCAGTTCCACGTTATTGAAAAAAGGGATATTGGTTCCTACTGAAGACATACACTTTTCAAAACAAGTCACAAAAAAACATAGTTTGATTTAAAAAAAAAAAAAGAGGCAATTTTCCTAAAAAAGCTAGTCACTGTTGTTTTTAGCAAATTGTGTGTAAACAGGAGTAAATGGTGTATTTGTTGGGGACTATTTTTAGCAGTGGATTAATACACCCTGAGTATTTCCATCAGCAGGAATATGTAAGTGGGATTTACTCATAATAAATTAGAGCTCATCACTATGAGTGACCTCTTTCAGAATACACAGAATTTGATAAATTGTTAAATTGTTAAAACTAAATAGATAAACCTGCTTATATAATTATAAATCTGTCCCTTATGACTGAATGAGCAGAATAAACAAACTGACCTTAAAGAGCAACATAAATGTATTCTGTTTTACTTTGTTAATATGTGGCGGACCCTGCCACCTTTCCAGCTTTAAACAGTGTTCTGGACCTTATTTTCCTCTGAGAACAGCTTGTTTATTTAGTTATATTCAGTTTATTTAGACAAATATTTTTGAGTTTGCAATAGTGCCTTATTTATATCATAAATATTAAAATTCTGATTTAGAATTTCTTCTCCAAAACTACATATTGTCCCTTTAATACAAAAATGTTGATTAGTGAAGCTTTAACAACCATTGACTGCTGAATTTAATTCATATGCATTTGCAATATATTTAACAATAATTCTGCATATATTTTTTTATAGGATACCTATACCTTATACACAAATCCTGGACATTATCAAGAGTAGATGTAGAAATAACTTGAGTGCAAGATGTCCTAAAAAGTGAACAATTTTTTACTTTTACCATTACTTTCTATGTACTGCTACTTTATATAGTGATGTCCAGGACATCAGGAAGAAACTGCGTAGTTCTTAGCTGCTCCAACAGTCA
>CAEMYA010002118.1:345998-368781 GCA_903131615.1 Diplodus sargus
ATTGATCGCCAGATTCATCTACAGGATGAGGAGGGAGCTGCAGTGGGCATCATTGCTGCTGTTTTGGACCCTCAACATACAGAACATGTTGAGTTTCAAATGCTTCCATCAGGGTGGAGGTTTAACAGCACAAACAGACACAGACTGACCTTTGCTACATCTACTATTGGCTATTTAAACAAACTATAACCTTCATGATCTGCGGTGGATCAGTGTAGGTGGCTTGGTTTTGAGCTGTGTTTGCATATGATGACGTGTTTGTGTTTGACTACTGTCCAGACGAGGACATTAAAGTGTTACTCCACTAAATTTACATTCTCTGTTTTCTCCAATGAAAGCTGCAAATTCAATATTATCTAAGTGTTAAGTCTATATGCTCAAACTGAATCAGTTAACCCATGTTGGCTTGAAGCTGCCGTACGCTGTGGAGTCCACTTTCTGCCCTCTAGTGGTCAAATACCACTTAATGCAGCTTTGTGAGGGAGAATTGGGACAAAGCCCTGGTGGTTACATGCCAGTGTATGTGTGTGGGATGAAGTGAGAGAGAGGCCTAATTTGTCTGAGAGAGAGAGAGAGAGAGAGAGAGAGAGAGAGAGAGAGAGAGAGAGAGAGAGAGAGAGAGAGAGAGAGAGAGAGAGAGAGAGAGAGAGAGAGAGAGAGAGCAGTCTCGTGGGCTCCCCAGGGACTCACGTGGTAATGGGTCAGCTCCATCTTCTACAGTCTTATTGAGGTGGTGGATGGTGAGGTCAGTCTGCAGGAGGCTGTCTGCTGTGGCTCTGGCCAGGGCTGCAGCCAGGGAGCACGGACAGTTACTGTGGAGACAGGAGGAGAGACACGGTTATGAATGGGTCAGGATCTCAATAATGCTATTCAGCCATCTTAGCCAGTTTGACTGACAGTAAAATTTAAGTTTAATATATGGATGTTTGGATATACAGTAGGTCCACAATAGAGACATGATGGATGGCGCAAACAGCCTCCTGATGGTTTTTTCTTCCTAGAGCCTTAACAGATGTAGCTTTTTCTTTCCAATACTAAACAGACTGAGACACTGACATGATGGATATCATCAGCTGATTCTAGCTCATCACTTATATTGTTATCAGCACATACATCTGCTAAAAAGTAATTATTGTTGCACAAGACCGTAATTTTCTACCCTTTGAAATAAAACCATGAAAAATATTGGTATTCAATACTATTTTCAGTATGACAAGGAGAAATTGACACAACATTAGAGTTTCATAGATGGTACCGATTTATTTATGCTCCAAAGAAAAATCACAATTAAAACCTTTTCAGATAATCTGAACCAATATGTATCGATAAGAGCATGTGGATGGAGTGGAGTTTTTTTTTTTCTTAGTTTCTTTTTTTCTTAGCGATGTCTGGAAGCCATTAACTCCTGTAAAACATTCTGAGACATTTCAGTGGAAATCTGACCAGCTGTTGGCCCTAAATTTAAATATCAGAGGACCCTCAAAGTTATTGGGCTTTATTTTCTGCCTAAACCAAATTTCATGGCAACCAATTGAAAACATTTAAGTTAGTAAAGAAACACTGAAAGATGAAACATTGAAAATAAGCTCTCTTATCACTGAATATCACATTTTCAAGGTTTAATTTAGTCAGCTGAAGGGAGCTGGTGCCAGTAAAATGATACAATGATATAACAGCTCTGTTTGAGTGCAGCGGTAAATCACTACAGCTGGCCAGAGCTGTGCGTGTTGGAGGAGGAGGAGGTGTGTCTCCTCTCGAGGTTAACGAGAGTGTTGGGAGGAGGAGGTGGAGGAAGAGGAGAATGAGGAAGAAAGAGGAGAAGAAGAAGAAGAAGAAGAAGAAGAAGAAGAAGAAGAAGAAGAAGAAGAAGAAGAAGATGATGAAGAAGAAGAAGGAGGGGTCGTTTGAAGGACTGAGGGCTTGCTGAACATGAGTCACCAAGATAACTAGGTCACCTCCAGATGCAGGTAACCATGCCAACCCAACCTCTGGATGCTCTCCCTCACACTCAAATTAAGGTGAAATTCAACCTGAGCTGAACTGATGTTAGCTTCTTGATGAAGGGGCGAGGGCCAAAGCTTGTTGTGAGAGAGTGTTATTCACCATAAAATGATTCCTTCATGCCTGCCCTGGACACACATGAATCAATCAATAAACTGAGCCTAAGCAGGTCATACTCAGGTTTTAAATCAGGACAGAAAAACACCTGATTGTGACCTTTTTATGTGTCAATTTGCAGGCATATCTTGATTGGTTGATTAGGACAGGTGGGAGTCATTTTACTGAATGAAATAAAAATAGACAAAAATATACAAAAAAAGAATGTCTGTACAATATTTTCTAGTCAGTGTGTCTCTGGAAGCCCGAAGATATTTGAAAACAAGTTATTTACATGTGTGTTGGTTGAGCCCGTGCCCCCACATCAGACAGAGTAGGTGCTAACACTTTTAGCTCAGCAGCTACAGTGAAGATTTTCGGCTAAAACAAAGTTGCCTTTTCAAATCAATGTTTAAACTATGGGCTTCCAGAGAATTGGATTACACTGGACAAGCTGTATGGAGCCATTGCTATGTGTTTTGTCAGTTGTTTAATAATGACTGGATTTTCATTTTTGAGAATAGGTGTTCCTTTAAGATGTTTTGATTGGATAGTCAGCATTATTTTTCTATTGTATTTTCATTTGTTGGTTTGATTTTGCATTTTATCAACATATGAAGAATTCCACAGCTTTGATGTTGCTGATGTTGAGTTCATACCAAGACTTTTTATCAAGCAGGTTCATATCAGGTTGTAATGTAGCAGCTGTGTGGCAGCTGATTCCTCAAATCTACAGTATACTCAACGACAGTTAGTCTGATGTTGCATTGTATTTAATTTACTCAAACAAATTAACTGTAGCTGGCTGAGTACAACACAGGGACAATATCTACAATTAAATGCTGTGAATTAAGTGGGAAAGGGCCTCTGTGGCTCTTTCGTAATATGCCATGGGTTTAATCAATGAAGCCCGAAGCCGACAGTAGCCAGCTTCAACATCTTTAATGAATCCAGCTTTACTCTGGCTAACTAAGACAGCTACGAGGGGTTGTTTTCTTGGATAATTCAAATTCTAGTTCTGAACAGCATAGAACAGTGATGTCTGTCACAAATATGAGAGAAAATGTAAAAGATGTACTCACATTTTAGCAAAAATATGGTCTCTGTAATTTTGCTCTAGATTTGATCACATTAAAAGATGAAAATGGCATTAGACCAAAAAAAACATGGGTTGATGAATAATGACATTTAATCACAGGTGTAATCAGATTAACACCTGGTGTTAATTATCATTCTTGTCATCTTGATTCTGCTACACCATGCTCAGATCTCAATATGCAAAGCAGGCAGACTTGTCAGAAAACACGGGACAGGTCCAGGGAAGCGATCCAGAAACTCTCGATGGGCCACTACGACGTGCAAGGTGATGGTCATCTGACAGACTGACTGACACGGTCTCGGTTGGCGGCGCTTGAGAGCCGGTTCAGTTCACAAGAACTGGCATCCTGTCACGTCTGCAGCCTTGTAGTCCACATGCATAGAGATGTGTAGTACAACTGGAGGCCTCAACAACCACTTCACCTTAAATATCTGCAGTGTTGCAGAGTGGAATCTTACTGCAGGCGCTACAGCCACAGCCCTTCATCAGGTTTGGCAATCAACATTCTGTGCTGTTTGGTGTAGCCTGTTGGATATCTGCTGCAAAGTGACTTTAAAGTTAGGAAAACAGGGAGGATCAAAATAGCTTGTAGCAATACATTGTGGTTATGTGTGTGTCGGAAAATGGCATCAGAAAAAGGTCATCTGGAGCAGAGGTATGTGTATCCAGTCTTGTAATTCTTCTCCTCCTTTAGAAACGTATTATTCATCAGGTCCTTGATTTTGTTCTCAAACTGGGTCAAGGGCTAGAAACACCAGGAACAGAGGAAAGCATGCCCCCTTAAGGCTATAACCACTGAAAGCTCCTGGGGAAACCTCTCCTTGAAAATGTAAATGTGGCAGCTGGATTGGTGACATATGATATCTTTACAAACACCTCAGTCTGGTGCTGTCAGCAGGTCAATAAATTCTGGGTTAGAAATGAACCCAGTTAAGCAATGGACAAAAATGTTTCACTTTAACTTATCATTCTGGAGTACATACTGATTGCAGTGTGGTGCTGTAGAAAAATGAGGTTTCCTTATAACCTTGCTTTCATTATGCTGTTCTGCCTGCCACTGGGCTCAATTTTTCCTAGAAATATTCAGCACAAATGAGGGCACAAAGGAAGCATGTGTGCCATTGAGCAATGAAAACAGGAAGAGGCATTGTTTTCACCAGTGGATGGTGGAACAACTGGTATAACTGTGGAGACTACTCTGTTCCCCTGCTGGTACTGTAAATGTTTCTTTTTACCAACAGGGCCTCAGACAATTTCAAACCAGCAATTGTTCTACTAGATCAGTTGAGTATAGGGATGATACAATTCTATTTTATCGTGGATCACTAAAACAAATACCCACAATAAGTTGATGGTGTTGAATCTTTATATCAGGATCTATTAAGATGGCTTAGAAAAGCTTTCAAGCTTGTTTATGTACAACAATATATATATTGGTTTCCTGATTTATTTTGAACCGTCTAATCCTGTCATGATGGCTTAAAGGCTCAGCTTGCACATAATATCCCCTACAAACAAAAGTGTGTAAATACTATGGACTCTAAACTCAAAAATGTCAGGGTAATGAGGCTACCACCATTTATTAGCCCCTTATTTTTGCAGGACGACTTTGATGATAAATGATTACTTACTTAAGATTCCTTGATGGGACATTTGTGACGCAACAGAATATTTGTTTCCTAACAAATTGTAAGTCAAGTGATTTTAGTGTGTCTTAGTGGAATCTTTTCCATTTTCATTTCTAAGTTTTAAGAATATTTTGGATCATAATCAGGATAATGTCAGGAATCATAGAATAATCCTGACACGAGATCTTTCTATCATCCCACGGCTAGCTAAGTAAAATAATATATCAATACATATAGATTCTGAATATTTGAAACTGTTTCGATACTCATTTGCTGCAGTGTCGATACACCTGTACAAGCTGCTCTTTCTGAGGGCTAGTTGACACAAACACAAATTATTTTCAAGGGCTAGAAGAAAAAAAGAAAACTCTAATTTTTGATGTTGATATTGCAGTTTTTCCTGCTGTTTCTTGCTGTGTCAACTTTTCCCTGTGGTAGCAAAGGGGTATCCAATATTTATATTTTTCAAGGTATTGCATTGAAGGTAGAATTTCCAGTATCGTGACAACACTAGTAAGTTTTTTTTCTCAATCCCATTTAAAAAAATTTTTAGGTACTTGAAATTTCCAAAATGTATGCCGTGACCTCTGCAGTAGTCTCTATGTACAAAAACTTGAATTAGTACAGAGCAATACTTTTACGGTACTTGTATATAAGAGGTAGTTTTTGTTTTTAGATACACTAATATATATATATATAAATATATAAATATAAATATATATATATATATATATATATAGATATATAAATATAAATATACATATATAAATATAAATATATATATATATAAATATAAATATATAAATATAAATATAAATATAAATATATATATATAAATATAAATATAAATATATATATATATAAATATAAATATACATACACATGCACATTTAAGGTTCAATGTCTTGGTTTACTATGGTACACAAAGCGTGACAAAAGAAGATCAGAGATGTATGTAATTGAGAGTGCAATAGCTCAAAGAGGATGTATAGATAGCTTGAAAGGAGAAAGAGACCAAGAGATGAGGGGCGGGGAGGGTCTAACTCTCAGTATTTGGGTTTGCTCATCACAAGTGTCCTCTCCTCCATGTTTCCATTCATAGAAACATTTTCCTCTTTCTCTCTCTCCTCTCCTCCTCACTCGTTCCACCACTGGCAGTCCTGTGGGGGTGGATGCTGAGCTGAGGAGCTCTGATTGGCTCCAGGTCACACAAGAGAACACTCGGTGCACCAATGACAGTTCCCTGTGGCTCGTGCATCACAGTGAGGTCATGTGGAGCGGAGGAGGATTAAAGGGAAGCTTAATCTCAGTTCACACCATCACACTGCAACAACATGACCGACTGGATAAAAGACCAGCACTGGTTCATCTGGTCATCAAAATATACATTTGTCGTCCTGTTTTAACAATGTGTCCTGGGGCTTTTCTTCTGGCCGTCTAGAAATGTGAGCAGTGTTTGAATGTGTGAGCATTTGAACACAAAGAACACATATGGTGAAGACACATGCACACCCATAAACACAGCTCGAATAATCCAATACAGCTAAACAACAAGAGGAGACTTTGTCTGACAATCTCTAGAGAAACAGAGCAGAAATCGCTCTGTTAGGGTAAAATTCACCTCGAGGCTACTGCTTTGGACTGGAGTGGCTTCTACGTCTGTTCCTGTTATTGTGTCCATCCCTGTATGCTTTAAACAATTTGAAAATGACTGGTTTTATATACTGTGTGCACAATGCTATTTAAAGGGGATGCCACCCCCCTTGTAGGCGAAATGCAAAATGACGTAAATGCATCCCACTTGTTAACCTGTCATCCCCTCTCTCCATCCCCTAGAAGCAGAGAGATTGCACAGGCAGAGTGGTTGTTCAATGGAATATATTAGTCTAGTCTGCCTCAATCTTTAGTTCTATGTCTGTTCTATAACTCGCAAATATCAGCAGCCTAGTATGCTGTGTATTGATAAATCCATGGCACTGTCAGCGGATTTTTACTCTCAGTCCTGCCCTACTGCAAGTTCTATCTTAGATCTATAATATCCTATATACAGTATACTACTTACACATACTCAATGCTTTAAAATATTGTTGAGTTTTACTCTACTGAGAAGTTTCACCTTCATGGTCTAAGTGGAAAGTAGCAATGTGTGGTTGCAGGAGAGAAAGACGATCATACAGACACACTGCGCCCCGTAGTTTTTCTATAATATTTCCATTATGATTCGGTAGTGTCAGCGAAGGACACATCATAGAGATCATAGAGACACATTGCGCCCTGTAGTTTTTCTACATTTCCATTATCATTTGGTAGTGTCAGTGGAGGATCATAGAGACACTATGCTGCCTGCTGTATTCCTGTAATACTTCTATGATCTTTTAGTAGCATCTGTGCACAATGACACTCTAATTGCGATATATTTTCACATTTTTTATTATTCATTTTATAAGATACAATCATGTGAGTATTATGAACACAATATCGATACTTCATCTATAAATATCATGGTTATAGTCAATACCGGTTTATCTCAACACCACTAGTAAGTAACCTTCATGGTCAAAGTGACAAGTAGCAATGCATAGTCACAGAACAAAGAGAGGATCATAGAGACACACTGCTGCCTGTAGTCTTCCTTAATATTCCTGTGATATTTCAATGATCATTCAATAGAGTCAATAGAAAAGACACGGCCACCTTTGTGACAACATAATTTAGAAGAGACATGACTAGAGACACAGTTTGTACTGAATGGTTTGTTGGGTTAGAATTTAAGAAATCATGAATATTACTGCAACATCTACCGGCTAAAGACGGATGAGCTTCTGCAGCATCTCTGAGATATAATACACCATTAACTATATTCTATAAATACTAAATAATAAAATGATTTTATATTACATCTTATTCTTCATGATCCAAGTTACAAGGAGAAATATGGAGTCCCAGAAGATCGAGAGAATCATGAAGTTACACTGTTGCCTGCAGTGTTCCTATGATATTACGACAATATTTCTATCATCATTCAGTACAGTCTATGCTGCTTAAAAGACAACCCAAAACCCTGGCCCACCTTCTGACATAATTCAAAAGAAACACAACTATAGACAGTTTTTCAAGCTAAAGAAGTATCAGCCTCTGCAGTTTTCTGTCAGTTTCATCTGGATACTTTATTTTCTGAATTTTGTACTAAAAATACTTAATTATATACTAAATTGTAGCCTTCATGATCAATAGACAAGGAGCAACATTCAGTCGCAGAAGAGGAGGATCATAGAGGCACACTGTATTGCTATATGTAAACAGACCTCCTCCTCTTTCCTCTTGTGTTTTTTCTTTTTTTGTGTGTTTCGTGTGTTCTGTGTTTTGTGATGTGTTAATTGTGAACATGTGACATTCTCTTGTGTCCAAAACAAATTTCTCCTAAGGGAAACAATAAAAGTAACAACAACAACATCAACACTGCTCCCTGTAGTGTGCATATAATATTTAGATAGATGTCTGTGCTGCTAAAAATACACCACCAGACCAAGACACCTCTGTAACAAATGTTTTAGGAGAGGCATGACTACAGGCATAGTTTTCACTATAGCGTTCAGGAAACATGGAGGACATGTGGCAAAGTGTAGTCACAGAAGAGAGAGAGGATCATAGAGTCACACTGCTGCCAGTATGTTCCCATAATATTCCTATTATATTAATATGATCATGTTTCGACACTAACGCCAGCTGCAAGTATTACGTGTTAAACATGCTGTTCTCTTTTTTATAGCTACGGTTTATCTTTATGTTGTGTTCAATACTTGACATTTTACACGTATAATGGAAGTGTTTTATCAGCCAGATCTTTTGTATTGCAGAGGGTCACTGTGTGTCCTCCTGGTAACTCTTGAGGTGAGACCAGATGCTTTCTTACTAGATTTTATCTGACCAAAATAAAATTGGAAAAATAAATGAGAATTTGTTGTTTTAATTCTCTAATTAAAATGCCAGACTGCCCACTCATCAGTACAAAACAAACAAGATACTGAATGAGTCTTTTGCATCTCTTAGAGGTAGCGGTGCAAGCCATGGACCATTCAAATTGGATTTGTATATAGTGTATATATCAAGTCAGTATTTGACTTTATTAATTCCCCTTCACACCTTTAGTTTCATGGAGTCAGATCAGAGAGAAGGAAGATGAGGGGCAGAGAACCAACCTGCTAAGAATAACTGCTCAGCACTTGTCACTGCCTCGACAGCAACTAATGACTATTGTCATTATCCATTAATCTGCCAGTAATTTTCTTGATTGACGGATTCATTGTTCATGAAAAATGGACCAAAAGATGTTCCGTTTCCAACAGAACATCCTCACATTGGAGAAACTGACACCAGAGGATAATTGGCGTATTTGCTTAAAAACTGGTTTTAGTCAATAGCTGATGATTTATTTCCTTGATCAATCGACCACTTGTGATATTTTCCTTTTATTCTCACAACACAACCCCCACACCCACACAGTTTTACATTTTCCCTGGCTTCAGCTTTGACGGTCGATAAAATTCGGAGTTGAATATAGCGATATGCTTGAGTCAGAGGTGATTACTGTCTTCTCTTGTGGTCTTTACCACAGTCTGGTGTTGCTTTTGTTCTCTGGTGTGGTCTCTGCGGCGGCTGTGTTTAGCTACAATCATGCAGGGAGCTCTGACAGGCTGCTCGCAGTGAGAAAACTGGAGAGCTCTGAGTGTATGTGTTAGCAGATGACTCATGCATGCAGCCATGTTTTTTTTTTGTTGTTGTTTTTTTTCTTATACCGTTCCTTTCTACAAGCTCCTTCTTCTCTACAGAATTAGCCCCGGAGAGGAGCAACAAGGTTGTTTCCACAGCAACACAGAAGCAAGTGACTGACAGCCAATGGTGTCAGTCGTCCTGTTGCCAAACCCACAGATCGAGCTCCCACTTCATTATTCTAAATATTGAAGCTTTTCTGTGCCAAGTGGAGGTGAGAGTGTAGATCCACTGGAACTCACACAGTACTATTGATATGTTGTGTTTTTGGGCAGCGATCCCTTCAACCAGGCATTCCTCATATTAACACAGCAGAGTCTTTTCTCCGAGCAGAGTACAGAGAAAATCCTCCGGCTATTTCCAGACTAGCATTTATCGGTGGTCAAAGGAAACATTTGAATTCAGTGTGTTTCTAGCAACTACTGTTATGTGAACACAGTACTCTCAAGAGGGCATAACAGGATTACATAACACAAAGAGTGCCAGTAACCCTTAAATCATAGCATTTGTACTGCGGTTTCTCTCTCAAGATGGCTTTTAAGTGACTTTGATGAATTAATTTGTCTCCTCTGTCCACACACTCCGTTTGGAACATTTGTCTGTTGCATGTCTTTCTGGCATCTCATGGTGAGTGGCAGGGATTCACTGTTGCTGCGTCTAAGCTGCTGGAAAATGTGTCGTTATCACATCTTCATGGAATAAACCTTTAGTCCTTTCTTTTCAATTCAGGCTTTTTGTGAAATAAAATAAAATTCCTTGGGATACAAATAGTTGAAATTCGATCATTTTAGCAGCTGTTCATCCACATATCATTTTCTAATATACCTACATTTTACTCAAAACAGCCACGCTATTTAGTTTTTTAGACTGCACAAACATCTACATTTTACAGCATTTTTTGGTCACAGCTTAAACGTTAAATATGGCATTATTTTATAATTTTCTTATTTTCAACAAATCCCATTAAAACCTCAAAACCATCAATATGTTAGTCTGTTGTTCTGCTTTCTGGCATCTCATGGTGAGTGGCAGGGATCCACTGATGCTGCATCTAAACTGCTGGAAATAAAAACAAAATTGGGGTAAAACTTTAAGTTTTCTTACATGCTTTTAAAATAAAAAACTGTGGATTGAAATGTATTTAAATTGGAAAATGTTCAGCTGCTGCCCCACAGCTATGTTTGAAAGACACAATAGTTATAGTTTCGTCCACATTTTTCCTCCTATAAACCTACATTTCACTCAAAACAACCATCCTGGTTTTAGACTTCAGCTATATCTACATTTATTTTAAAGGTTAAAAAGTCATTTTACAGTTATTTTTGCTACTGTTTAAAGGATAAATCTGAAGTCATTCTATATTTTTCTAAATACATCCAATGAAAAACAACTATAACAAGCCCATTGGTTCATCCTGAAGATATACATCTGATTTAATTTTTATGAGATGCTACATAATTTCCTAAAACAACTGGGCTTAGGTAATGCTGCAGTGATGAGAAGTATTTTCAGCAGGGGATTAAGGAACATTTTGGGCTCTAGTAGCGAGGATTTAAAGCTGCATACCCGAGGCATGATCAACGACAATACATACATACATAAACTCGTGCACTGACACTGTGTGCACCTCAAAAATACGGTACGCACATGCTTTTTTTTTGGAGCAATCCAAGGGCAACCCAAAGGTTATAAAATGTGTTTGCTGATCTGCGTCACGATTAGCAGGACGACATTCTTTCAACAGAAATAAATTAGTATTATGATGTGACAACACTCTTGTTAAGGGGGTTTCAGTAAGGAGACTCACTCTGGGGCAAATTTCAAAAGCTAATCTAAAAAAGATAGATAGATAGATAGAAAAGATAGCATGGGGTATATAAGTGTGGAATACAACTAATTCTATTTTGTCTTTTTATTTGTAGGGCAACAACTTGTTACGACAGGTAAGAAAAGTTATGGTTAGGTATTTATCTAGAGTGGCTCGCCCAAGTTAGACTAGACTAAGATGTTCAATAACAAAAGGCCTCGACATTGCTACAATACGTGTCATATCATGTTCACATGACATGTTTATGACCTGATTTTTGTATAAGGAGGTGGAGGGGTGTTAGGAGTTAGTATAGTTTCAGGTGAGAAGGCTGCCTAGCAAGTGACTGCAGCCACATTTATGGCGACAAATACCTGGCGAGAAGACAGGAAATCTCCAGCCATGTTTATGGCGACCAAAACAGGTTTTTTAAGACAAAACACAATGTTTTCCTGGTGCTTACCAAGTCATTTTTGTACCTAATCCTAACCAGATCATAAGCATAACATAACTAAAGAAAGAGACTAAAGAAACCTTCAGTTACAACATAAAGAAATTCTATATATTAGTGTTTTACAGAAAGACACACTGCCAACAGTCATTCTAGCATTGAGGGGTTGAAGATAAGGTTGAAAATGGAGCTTTACGGACGAATCGGACTTTGGTCACGCAAAAGATACTTTTCAGCATTGCTGGTCGCTTTATAAGTCATCAGCAGGGTTTATATTGGGCTTTTGGCCAGTGCCACCAGCAGACAAAAATATCAACAGCCAAAATGTCTGGTGGGAAATATGCAAAAAAAATAAAATAAAATAAATTAACAGCTTATTAAATAACCGAATATTGTTCCAACTTCAACATAAACTTCAATTATGCAAAGTTTGGTTTTGCCTCTGCTGTCCACACTGAGATGACACATTGCGTGCCATCCTCTAAGATGATGTATGTTGTTCCAGCTGGCAGTTGTTAGATTTGCTTAAAGTTGCAATATTATCTTTTCAGCTGTCACAAGCATCCCCACTCCATAGGTGCAGGACGCACACTATGCTAGCATTAAAGGGATATTTGGGGTCTTTTAGTCTAGGGTTGTATGAGGTGCTTATCCCTAGTCAGTGTATTACCTGCAAGAAGCACATTGTTGTGCTGCTGTAAACAGTACTGACTGCAAGATGTATTTTAGCCACCTAGAATAAGTCCCATCTAAAAAATACATATACATTTAAGTGTACACTATGTTTTGTCAGCAACACCTATTTCTTTTAGGCGGGACTAATTTTAGGTAGCTAAAATATGTGAAAGCTGCTGGTTCAGCAGTACAAAACCTTGCATATGGACGGAGAGCTGCCAGTCATCTACTGCAGGTAATACACTGACTGGGGATAACCTCATACAACCCCATATCAAAAGAGCCCAACTATATCTTTAGAAGGTGCATCAAATAGACTAAATGTTTTGCAGTGTTTTTGACAGGGCAGGTAAGACAAATCATGGAATTTGTGCGTTTTATGTTTTGTTGCTGACTATTTAAAACATATGTCCGGTAGTAGTTCTATGTGGCCTGAATTCTGTAACATCAACAGTCTAATTTGGCATCAAAAAAGAGGAGTAAACTCTGGTCATCAGTAAGAAAAACATAAATTATCATGAGACTTTAAGCACAACACCTCTACTGTCTCAGTAGAGATGCTATCAAATGATCATTGTTATATAAACACTACAACACTGGTTCTTGAGCATGAAATAAGCCATGATTTTTATTGCATGACTGTGAAACAAACAGTACAGATATGTTGCCACACTGGCCATATCGTACGAAGAGCCCATCTACAGAAAACAGTAAAAGTCTGCAAAGTGCGGTGAGCCGACTGCTGAAGACAACAGCAGCTGTCAACAAAAAGTGTGTGCGGTGTTTTGCCCTCTCAGCGGTTCTACTTCATAACCAAAGTACACCTCTGGATGTTTCCTCTGCTGATGTAACACACATCAAACAGTGTGGAAATGATGGAGCGCCTGTGACTGTGGACGTCACTGGAGAGTGCTGCTCCGTGCATTTGCGATGCCATGTTCCACTTACGATGAAGTGCACAATGTCGGCTGCAGGGAGGCGTGTCTAATCTGTCATAAAATTAGAAAAACCTCCACAGCCATGAAACTCCCGTAACAACCTTCCGTACAGCTGGGACTGTTGTGTAGGCAGTGAATGTGCTACTCAAACAAGACATGACAGTAAGTGAAGAGGTGACACGCGGCAGGGAGAATGAGGCGTAAAGCTCTGCATGTGTCATGTATTTGAAATGGTTGTGCGTCGCTAAGTGAAGTCAGTTTCCAGATAAGCCTCCGGCTTGCGCTCAGGCTCCGCCAGATAGAGGAACTTGCATGTAATTCCCTGTAAGGTTTTTGAGCAGGCCTAGTGCTGCTCTGCACAAAGCCTTAAGGCAGTGTTATGTAATCTACCAGCTGGATCATTGGTGGATTGATGAGAGCCTATAGGGGAGCCACATCATGTCCTGACCTGAACTGTCTCTAGAGGCTCCTTTAATTCAGCCAGTTTCACACAAACAATAGCATTGTCTGTGAGGCGGGGAGACGTGAGCATACCAACTCCTATAAAAAAAACTATCCCTTCATACAAAATTACATCAAATTAACACCTGTTTGTGTGTGAATATTCCATTCTAAAAATCCTGCTCAGGACTTTTTCTTTACACTCAATGCTGATCTAATGTTTCCATATTGACACCCCACTTACTCAAATGTATAGTTTGACATAGATCTGGATTCAGATTTAGGCAACTTTATTAACAGCTTGCCATACATACTCAAACATACATGTTGATAAATATTGATGATGCATATTTATGCCAGAATGCAATCATTCATGTGTATAAGTGTCCTGCTTTTTTCTGTCTCATTGTTCTTGTATAGTCTCTAATTTAATCTATTATTATTTCATACACATTTAAAGTTGCACTATGTAGTTTTGGGGAACACATTGTAATAAGAATAGAAACATCTTCATTGACAGATTTTTCTAAGCCTAAACAAACTAGATAAACAAACTCTCTTTCTTTTTATGACTGAATAGAGTTAATAAACAAGGACAACACATTTTCATACTGTTTAACTTTGTTTATATGTGGCGGACCCTGCCATCTTTCTAGCATCAAACAGTGTTCTTGACCTTATTTTCTTCCGAGAACAGCTTGTTTATTTAGTTATGGAAAAGATAAATATTTCTTAGCTTGTATTATTACCTGATTAATATTGTAAATTTGATTTCTTTTCTAAAATTACAGTTTAAGTGTATTATTTTTCTCATTAGTAGTGAGTTGTATTATTGTTATTATTATTAAGTTACGTTACGTTACGTTACGTTACGTTACGTTACGTTACCTAACCCTAACCCTAACCCGAACACAGCTCTTTATGTGAGACTAATAATAAATATTCCAGGCAAATAAATGCTATGTTAAGGTTGCTTGTTTATTCAATTATGGAAATGTCTAATTTCTTCTCCAACACTGCATACTGCCCCTTTACATTTTCTCCTTTATTCTTTGTTCATTTATATGTCATTCTCTCCTATATCTGAGGAGTGTAGGCTTGTTTACACTAGGAGAATGTAGGGAAGTAAAGACTCCAGTCCATCACATTTCAGAGTCTCTTGTTCACCACACCTGTGGGAGGAAGGCAGAGCACCCAGAAGGAAACCATGCAAATATGGAGAGAACATGCAAACTCCACACAGACAGGACTTAAAACTAGAGCCTGTTTTCATAGAACAAGCCATTGTCCTGCTTCAATAAGTTGAATTTAACACATCTTACAGCTCAAATGGATTTAACATCAAGTGCTGCCTGTTAAAACATTTTTCTCATGTGTTCTCTGGCTCGGGACAAGCTTTGTCAAGTCTGACAAAATAAATGTCAGCAGGGTTGTCTTGTAGCGAGAGAGACTTTTAACAGGAAATCTGTCAGAGAGCTCTCTGTTCTGCTACCTTCTGTAACTCAATCTGAAGTAATTAAGCATGTTTCTTTTACTTCTCTCTAGTTTACAGTGTTGGTTCCTGGTTTCTGTCACACCGGACTGTAAAGAATCGAGAATCACCAGTCTTTCCAGCAGTGGCTCACACTGATGTCTCTAAAACAGGCGCCTTAATTAATGTCAGCTCTGGAGAGGCCCCATTTTTGGAAGTGCAATGACCTTCAAAAGTGTGCAGTGTCCTCCTTTCCCTCCTACAGCATCACAGATAGACACTCCCGCTGAAGCTTTTCCAGCCTGCTGCTGCGCCACAGCGCTGGGCTTCATTGTTCACGCAAGGTGCCCATAATTCAAATGATGAGTCATATGTTTGTGGCAGATGAACTGAATGCAAAGCAGTTCAACTCACATTATACTTCACAATCCTACACCACCATATGACCTTGAAAAAACCTGAATCTGAAAGCTGCTGAATATGGGAGAGAGGAGCAAGTTGATCCTTTGGGTCACACAGAGTAATTCATTCATCTCAACCTAAATGAGCACCTGAAGAGAAGGACAACACAAAAAGGTAAAAAAGAGTGAATATACTTAAGGATTTCATCACAAGGATGACTTTCTGTATATGCGAATGGAATTAAATTGATTTGGGTCTTTTTTGTATATTAATGTGAGGCTGTATAAGGAAGAATATCAAAGGTGCACTATGTACGTTTAGGGAAGAAATTTTAATCAGAAGGGAAATGTGATGCCACCTTTCTAGCTTCAGTGTCTTGGATGTCATTTTCTTCTATGAACATCTTGTTTATTTGGTTACGGAAAGGATAAATATCTCTGAGTTAATATTATTACCTCATTAATGTTCTAAATATCAAAATTCTTCTCTAAAACAACATAACGCCCCTTTCATGTCAAAAATAGATGTTTGAGCTTAATGGCTGTGAATGATCATATCAGCCCACCATTTTATCAAAATAATGGCTGTGTAGTTAAGAGTTGCTGTCTCCTGGAGTTTGTTATGCAAATACAAAAGGTGACAAAATGATCAACATACTGATGAGTTAAATCTGCCATGTCTGCGGTGCAATGGGAAACCCTTTGGGTCATTAAATGGAAATGTTTTACTATTTAAAATAGAGGTACAACTCGTGATGGTATTTATTAGGGTTAGTTATAAGTTCTAAGTTATACCCCTTTTAACAAAAACAGCCATTAATACCCAGTCAAAAAGGGTAAGAAAGAGTGCAACCAGCATTCAGTCCCGGGTCAAATGACAAACTGGCTTCAGCTCCGATCAGCAATAACAGAAACATGACACCAGAGTGCACAGTCTAATTTTCACTCTTTCTCTGGTGTGATGCTATGACGCGTGTTCAAGTTCCAACGGCACTTACACAGTTCTCCATCCATTTCCATTACACGCAGCAGTTGTAAATCAGAAAGCCAGTCTGAAAGCCAGAGTGAAACATCTCTGAAATACTTCTCTAAAATCCTGAAAAGATTGCACTAAAAATGAGCTGCTTACAATTTTCTATCATTTGAATAACAAAGTAGGGATTTAAATTTAAGTCGAGTTTTTTTAAGCATTAGGGGGTCGAGGAGGTCGCTTTTATTTAGGAGATGTTTCACAACAGCTGTTTTCTGAGCCATAACAGGACTCAGGGAGTGCTTCACAATCACTGGCATTTCATCCTCAAAATAAAATTTAATACTCTGTTAAAACAGATGTTGACAATAGGATTGAGACAGCACGTCAAGACTTGAAGAGCCATTTCTTTTTGCAAAAAAAATATCTATCTTTTGACAGCCTTGAAGGAAACCTTGAATGCTAGGTGCTGTCATTGATATCAAGGTGTAATAAATGATAAATGAGGCAATTACAGAGAAGATGGTGGAATGTTTTTCCAACATGACTGTAGCAGAGAGGATGAACAGGCTGAGCACCGGAGAAATTCCTGTTGTTTTTTTTCCTTGGATGTACTTCGTCACAGATCTCCATTTACCCTTCTGCTGTCATAACTAAAAATATGACTGCATGAAAATAGTCTCCACCAAAAACACCTCCCTTGGCACTGGACATAAAAATCACATACATTTTTCCCACCACAGACAATGTAAGACGACTCACAATCGGCGTTATGAATAAATAACTCGTCCCTAATCTGCGTCATTGCTGGTAGTATATCCGGACAATGTTTTTGCTCTCCATCCGCTTGAGATTGCTCGTTCACTGTACGTTAAGAGGAGCCAAACAACAAAGACTCAATCCCATTTCCAATATTCTACCCCTGCCCCCACATTTTCAAGTGCCCCCTTGCCCCTCAGAACAGAGTTAGTCTTTAAAATCAAGAGACAACCCTTCAAATGTCATGTCATCAGTTGTTGGTGATGCCCTTCATGTAAATGACACCACAGGTAATTTCAATATGCCATCTTCAGCTATGGTGATGGCCAATTCTTCCACTCACACCATTAAAACATGATATTGTGTCATAATATACACTATGGTTCTTTGTATATTGTACATGTATATTAGTACAATGCAATGTAATTAGAGAAAAAAGTATACTTGTCGTTCCACCTTAACACTTTTAAGTAAAGTACATACACTTCAAATGGTGTTTTTCTACAATTTAATTACAGCTTACTATATAACAAATTTTAAGGTAACTAATCATCAACATTCTTAAGGTGTCATGATGAGTCGTCTGTAGTCACATATGGTTAGACTGTAAAAGTATTTAGTATATTTAGTTTACTCGTACAAGAGTCACGTGAAGTAATTCATCCAATCATGGCAATCTAATTGGTAACATCAGTCTGTTGGTTTGTTCATGTAGCACAGAACTGTTTGTCAAAGAGGAAGATGTAAGAGGACATTGTGTACGCTTTCATGATCTTAAATCGTCAAGCTAATATTAGCAATCAAGAACAGTTATATGCATTGTCCTTCTTTACAGTTAGCCTGACTACTACTACTACTTCATAAATAAAATCAACACAATCTTCTGACATGAAGAGAATACTAGTTCTATTATTCCGATGGTTTCAAGGCACAAGACAAAGTGTTCATTGCTGTGGGGGGCAAGGTCACATTATTACATACTGTTTACCATAACTGTTTCATGCATGTACACATTGGTGACTGTTGTGTAAATCAAATACTGCAGGCTTAACAATTGTCAGTGGTGGTGGAGGGCAGTAACTGAGGCTTGCACTCGGTGGTAATCCCACTGAGACACTCTGATTAAAGGATTACTGCTGAAACTAATTTCAAAGGCTGGGATAGCCCAGACCGGAGCTAGGAGGCAAAAGAGGAGAGGAAGTGGTGTGGATGACTGGACTGAGAAAAAGCTGCCAAAACAAGCAGGAGGATGGATCGAGTTAAAACACAGAAAACATGTTGAAGACGAGCACTGATCAGTCACACAATGAGTCCAGCACTGAATTTCTTTTATATGCATTACAAGGCCAATTTTTGTTTAAATACAGAATGCCTCAAAGTCAGAGAAACACCCCTTTAAAAAGGAACAAACGGAGACTCAAACAGCTTCAATTTTCAGAGGTGCTCTAGAAAGGCTTACAGTTACTTCCCAGAAGTCTCAGAGGATGTGTATCTCTAGGGGGACCAAATCTCCTGGCTTCATATTGCTCTGATTAAACAGTGAAAAGCCAGTGGACAGACAGATGGTATCGTGGAAAACTGGGACTTTCAAAAAAGTCCATGTTTCCTGTTGGACCGTATGTTGACTTTCATTTAAAGCTCGCAGACGGTGGTGCTGTCTCACTGGAAGAGGCAGCTATCAGAAGAGTGGCAGACGTGTCTGATGTTGTTTCATATACACTGAGTGTGATGAGAGCTGTGTTCATCGTCTCTGAAACTAGTTCAGCGCAAAAAGGAGGTCACTTAATTCTGAGACAGTACATGTGGGACTTCAGTGGATGGTCTGATTTGTCTGCTGTGAAGTGACAGAGGCGTCTAATGTTTTCCCGCTGCAGATAAATTAACTTGGAGCACTGGACTGCAGCTTTATTCTGAATCACTTCTATGAGTGAATTCCTCCACAGCATGGTTATACACATGATACATTCCTCTATGGCGGTGCAGTACTTTGCCATTGAAGCATCTGCTGTGTCCGGTCTAGCGATGACCTTTTGATCTTCCAATTAAAGCAGAAAGGAGAACATATTGTTGGATATGCTCAAGAGCTTGCTCCATGAATACAGCTTCATTCTGCTGGCTGAGGGCTAATGGACCTCTTTCAATAAATGAAAAGCTTGGGGCACCCCACTATTAACCACTATTAACCACAATGTCAGAGACCTTTCATTGCATGTCATTCCCTCAGTCATGCTTCTACTGGGAAGGCAAAAAAATGCCCCAAAAGAAATACTTTAGCACCTTTAACATTTCAACTTTCACATCATCCCTCGCTCAGATTCCCAGGCCTGTGGATATTATCAATTGCTGACATTTTTCAATTGAGCAAGAATGGTAACATAAAGCTCAATAAGAACCAACATCCACACACAGTTGAATCTAAGGACACTTTTCTAACCCTTACAAGATAACAGGACTGGGCAATATGGCCTTAAAATAATATTGCGATACTTTTATGCTGTATCGGTATACACAATATATATCCTGATATTTTTAAATCTCCCAGAAGCACTTCAACATCAAGTATTGAACGATTTTTGATACATGAGTTAGTTTAATGAAATGTAAGGGTCGTCCACACCAAGTACAGCGACTATAACAGTAACGATGTGAGCATCCACAATGATGAATTCAATTTTCAATCAAGACTCTTTATTTACTACCATAAAAAGCAGCAAATATTTAAATTTAGGAACATTGAAATGACAAATGTTTGACATTTGTGTTTGAAAAATAACAAACAATCAATTATCAAATTATTTGGCAATTCATTTTGATTTGGCAATTAATGGAATCGTTAATCAATCAACTAATAATTGCAGCGTTATTTTAAAGAGACAGAACCCTGACAGACTGTTAACAGTGTGAAATGTATAATTTGGGTTCATTAAGGATTACATTTTTCTCCATTGTGAGTAATTTTCTCTTCTTTTTAGGATCTCCCTGAAAGTGACATTACACACCTTCAACAGTCTTCCTATTAGCAACTGTCCCAACTGACAAGATGATTTGTGAACAACTTTACTTGTGTTCTCCCACATAGGACTGTACGTTGTCACAACAGAATCATAAATAATGACAAAGTGGTGCCGAAGTCTGATATTGGACAACATTAATATTCCAAGGAGATGTGAGTGTAGAACCATGTTCCTCAGTAGCTATAAAGGCACATTAGCTGGCTCCAAATTACAGAGATGGTTCAGTCCCCAGCCCACTACTGTATGTTTATTCTTTTACTACACAGCCTGCCTGCCTTGACGTAACCTTAATTATTGCAGAACAAATACCAACAAGTGTGCTAAATAAAACAGTAGGTATTTCTGGCTGTGATTATGGGGCAGAAGGACAAGTGGAGGATTAAAATCACTACGTGGTGCACATACAATGTTAAAATCATTAAGAAATAAATCCGTATCATCCCTATTTTACTAATTTTCCATCCATGATTATGTATTTCATCATAAATCAGCATCAGCTTCGTACAGAATGTTCTTGTTTTTCACCAGATTTGATCCTATTTAACTGCTCTTAATGTATCAAATGCTCATTAATTTTCTGTATTGTGCACAGATTACTCTGTGGTACTACAGATGAAATGGTCACTCGTTCTGAAATGCACCAGCTCCGTGTGAACACAGCCCCTGGAGTGTAGGAGTGATAAGAGTGTGTGGGCAGGTGGATATTAATGCTGCTACACACTCCTGTATTGACAGTATTTCCTCTCTCCTGTGCAGCATCCTACTTCTGCTCGATGGCCTGAGGGAAGTCCTCATTAATAAAGCCCTGGAGGGGTTTGCTTGTTCCAAACAAATCGAGCCCGACCTTGAACTTGAGGACAAGACTAATAATGTGGTTGATCATCTTAGTAAAATACAGTGCGACAGGGTGAAGTTGGGGAGATATACCCAGATGAATGGGTGCCCACTAAAAATCACAAAAATCACCTGTTTATGCAGTCAAACATCAGCGTCATGGTGAAGCCACACTTGACACCTGGGCACCACTTGTATACAGTAATGCTATAACAGTACAGTGTGTTTAGGCCTACCTGCTGTTTCCAACCAGTTCAATAGTTATCCACTGAAAACTCTTAATCTCCTTTCAAAACGCAATAATTATTCTTATAGCTACTGTAAACTCATTAAGGGACAATGTACAATTCCTATTAAATAAAGCACGACCATAAGGCTCTATTGGTTATTAATGCCAGCAAAGACAGTGCTACAGCTAAAGATGGCCATGCCTAAATAATCAGCTTTCAGTGTTCGGCGACCCTAACATTAGCTTCATCAACAAAACATCAAGCTGCTCAATCCTAAATTCTCCAGAAGTCCCAATTCAGAGCTAATAAAAGTTGTTTTTAGCTAACTAGCTAAAAGCTAGATGAGACAATTCCAAACAAATCTGCCTAGCTAGCTGCTAACCTAGCTAAAGAGAACAGATTTCCTTGGCTGGGATGGGGTAAATCTTTGTCCAGATATCCTTCATCTGTTATCCGAATATCCATAGGCTACAACTGCAACCCCTGAAACATTGACTGGTGCCACCAAAGGCTTTATCTTTGTCAGGCGATAGTTGATCCGTTCCAAGACTGTAACGCTAATTAGCAACAGGATACAATGTGCAATATGCTGACCCTTGGAATTGCAAAAATTAGACACCTTAACATTACCCCTCTTTAAAAGCAGCAAAAACAACATATTGAATATACCATTTACCCTAAAATAACAACATTGTAGAGCTTCGATTTAGTGGATTTTCTTGATCAATCCATCTATAATTCAATCGATAGAATTACAGAATTAAGAAAAATAGCTCATTTGTTGATCAAAAAATTAAGAAAACAATAGCTTAATTGTATGACCATAAATTGAATGTGAAGATAATGTTAAATACATTTAAATGCAAATGCAGCTTTATCTTCCATTTAATTTAAATCAGCAGCCACAACGTGTTTTTCATTAGCAACACACCAATATTAATTATTGTTTGATTATCATTTATAAACTACCTCATGAAACAGGTGTTGTTTTTGTGTTATGTCTGTCATGATGTCATACTGTGCTGTACGTGCTCACAGCAGCTCCATCAGTCCAACAACAGTCTGTGGTTTATCCTTTAATAAATCCGTCACCAGCAGCTCCACTAACACCACCTACTCTTCTAATTGTGTGTGTGTGTGTGTGTGTGTGTGTGTGTGTGTGTGTGTGTGTGTGTGTGTGTGTGTGTGTGTGTGTGTG
>CAEMYA010002118.1:383060-440322 GCA_903131615.1 Diplodus sargus
GTGGGTGTGTGCGTGTGTGTGAAAAACAGCGGACCAGACTGGACGAGCAGGACCGCGGCGTCTACGATTAGAGCTACTACTGGACTGGCTGTCAGGAGCTGAGCCCCCATTCAGAGGTGTGAGCGGGAGCGCGCGTCGCGTTATCAGGGATTTCTGTTAGAGGAGGGCGGTGACGTCAGAGAGACGCAGCGGGTCGCGAACGCGCACGCAGCAGTGACGTCTGAGACCTTTTTGGAAATGTTTTAGAGAGGGTGGCCTGTTTACTGACTGCAAGTCACATAAAAACTGTCCTATATGATGATTTTATTCTCTTTCATGAGAAATATGTCACACTGACAAAAGTGTATTTCTTATCAAAAAACATTATTAAAAAACAACAACAACATTACACTGTTGGAATGTAACTAGGTACTTTTACTTTAGTAATGTACTTTATCTTCACTCCTTTTGTCTCCTTATATAATAATTTATTATTATTATAATTTATTTTATTTTGACAAAAGAATATTTTATAACAAAAACCTTTATTTAAAAACAACAAGAACAGTATGTGATGGAATGTATTCAGGTACATTTACTCTAGTAATGTAGCCTATACATGTATGAATATGTATACAGTATGATATAACTACGTCATATACATTAAAGGTTAAGTTCACCAAAAATGTCAGTTCAGTCAGTATCTGCAACACCTTGCTGATGGAAAGTCGGGTAAAGCTTTTCAATGCGCAGAAAATGTATGGAGCTTCACAACAAACACGTCAAATGTTTGAGCTACAATTTTATATAAAAAGTTACATTACATCATACATTTGATTCACATGAATGTATATTTTATTTTAAAAGTAAATATACAATAATTGTTCCCAATAAGTTTTCAGTTATTTTTTAGAACATCCAGCCTTCATAGTATATGTGTTGTTTTCATTGTTTTAACATTATTTGATTTAAAGTCCCCATCTACTACACTGTTTTGTTGTGAAGCTCCAGAAATGTACAAAACTTCACCCCAGATTCTACCGACATGGGGGAGAGTAGATAATGACTTGAATTTTCCTTTTTAGGTGAGTAGGCCTACAATTTCAAGGTACTTGAACTTCCCATAACTATTTCCATTAATTTATTTTTCTGCTTCTATTCCACTACCTTTCAGAGGCAAATATTTTGCATTTACTCCATTTAATTTTTCTGACACCTTTGCTGATAGTTGAAAAAGGCAAATCAGAACTTCCAAAAGCCTAAAGTGATGTCTTTAAATGTTTTGTTTTGTCAAGAAATGCAATAAATCCTCACATTTCAGAAGCTGGAAGCAAATACATTTTGGTATTTTTCCTTGATAAATGAATGAATGATTATCTAAAAAAAAAAATGTTTTTTTGTTTGTTTTTTTTCTCTCATTTGATTAACAATAAACGTTTCAACATTACTGCACAGTGAAGGTCAAACCTTACAGTACGATAACAAAAGGCTGAATATATTTTTGAGTGAAGGGAGACAACAGAAATAGCCATGCATGTGTCAGAGGGAAGGAAATGCGCAGACATCCAAACATTTTCCAGACAAGTGTGAACAGACAAATGGAAAAAAATACAGCAGGGAGTCCACCACATCAACATTCTACATGAGACATTTCATCAAGCCATCATGCTCCTCATCAGTTATTCAAGATGCTCACTGCTGCAGCTAAAAGCCTTTGAGACAGGTCACATGATCACTTACGGTACTATATATATATCAACCTGCTATAATGATGGAAACTCATTTGTTAATATCGGGAATCCACCTGGAGGCTTAAAACACTGACTAGTCACTGTTCCAGTTTACAACAACATTTTGACTAATATTGTAAGATAATTAAGAATCCTAAAACGTAATGAACTAAATAAAGTGTGCGTGTGTGTATATATATATATATGTGTGTGTGTGTGTGTATATATATATATATCTATATATATATATATATATATATTAGTGAGATGAAAAAACAAAACTACAGTGAAAATATCCTGATTCTGAGTTTTGACCCATAATAATTTCAATGGAAACCTTTTAGTAGTTTAATCTACAGCAAAGTCTCCAGTCTTGTTTTGGAGGAACCATGCACCTCCAAAATGTTATCTCTTCATGAAATCAGAAAAGTGGCCAGTTTTCAGCCTAAGAGGGATTCAATTAAAAAAAATATTGATGCATTAATTGGTTATGAAAATAATCCTGCCCTAATGGCAGAATTCAACTCTTAAAGTCTTTTTTCATAGCAGTGTTTGTGATATATCAACTATTTTGGAGGGCAATCATGTGACGCTGCAATGATTTATCAATGAATCAATTAGTCAGTGGTAAGAAAATTAATTGCCAAGTACTTTGGTAATCAATCAATAGTTTCTGTCTTTTTCCAAGCAATATTGCCAAACAATCGCTGGCTCCAGCTTCTTAAATGGTAGGATTTACTGCTTTTCTTTGTTATTTATGACATACTGTGAAGAATTTTGAGATTATGGCCTGTTATTTGGACAAAAGAGGCGTTTTGAAGACATCATTTTAGGTTTATAGATTTTAGATTAAATGATTAATCAATAAAATATAGCAGATTAATAAAAGATATCAAAAGCATATCAAATTCAAATTATCATTTAAATAATAACTTACTTATAAATCATAAACCATGTCTGAATGAGCTCTTTACCTTTGCCTTTCTATTAAAGGCTTGTCAGGTGTATGTGGCCAGAAGAGGTCCTGTGGCTATATTGTGTGTGTACTTTACTTTCTTCAGGAAGAGCATGGAGCTTTTGGAGGTGACACGATGCCCTGATTCCTTCAGTTCATCTTATCTAACCTTGTTTTTGTTTTCTGCTCCCAAAAACTTAACTGACTTATACTTCAAGGGCTGTATGTTTTATTCTCTGTATAAGGAGGCTCCTGGGTTTGGAGAGTGTCAAAACTGTAATATAAAGAAAGAAAGAAGACTTAAAGAAGACAATAACATTTTGGCCTTCCAAACCAAAGGTTACAGCTAAACACAAAAATCCTTTCACCTCGTTTTTTGTGATTAGACAGATGTAGATCCAAGATTTTGTGATGAAAAACTGTTCTGAAATTAATGTCGTTTCGATAATGCCTCGGTTTATTTCTCATTTTGTTGTTGTATTATATATTTTGCTTGAATTTAAACAAGTAATTCAAGATTTTATTATGTCTAATTTACACTTGTGTGAAAACTTCAGGGACTAATATAGTATTTTCTAAAGTCATGCAAAACTATCCACTCGCTACTTTAGTGATGTAAAATATAGAGCTGTTTCTTTATCACAATACATATGACAACTTCACAGTACAATGAAATGTTTGCAAAGGCTTTATGAACTTATGCTGTCACACCTTTAAACAGCTCTAATTATGGGCATGGTATTGAAAAAAACGCACAACAACTCCACCTTGCTTTAGAAAATGGTTGTGAGCCTCATCCCGGAAGTGTGTGTGTGTGTGTGTGTGTGTGTGTGTGTGTGTGTGTGTGTGTGTGTGTGTGGCTGTGGCTATTGATGTATGTGTAGTCTATGTGTTAATTTCAAAATATTTCAAAAGATGTCAAAAAATGATATAAAAAACAATAATCATAACTGCAGTTTGAAGTCATCTAATAAACAGAGGAAAAGCAACATTCAAAAAATCATAAAGCGCTGAATTACAAATGTAAGGTTCTTTTACTTTTTCTAATTCACCACATTCAGGGGGGAAATATCATATCGTACTTTACCACAATATTTGTTTGACAGATGCAGTTTCAAGCTACTTCACAATCCAAATTTAAAATGCAAAAACGTGATGAACTCAAACATGATAAATTCTCATGAGTAATATTTTCCAGCAGTTTCCTACATTTCTTAAAATTAGCTCCACCTTGAACAGCAGTAAAATTATATTATGTCACTAGGCTAAATTTAGCTAATAATACTGATCATGCTTAATGCAGGACATAGCCTTGTAATTTGGCATTTCTACAGAGTGCAATGGACTCTTTCACTTAATTTAATAAATATACTTATTTCCCCCACGAAAAGCACATGCTGTCAACAGGGGAACGGTTCACCAAGTTTGTACCACTCGGACATTTTAGTAAACGAACCCGGAAGAATAGCCGGACACGAGTGCGTCGATGTTTTCATACCCCCGAGTTCCAGCATGAAGGAAGCAAACATGTCGCTCCCTGTGAGTATGGGGTCTCTGCTTCAGGCAGCCCTGGAAGAGGACGCTGCTCATCGGGACGACGGCCTGTGTGTCGTCGGTATTTTCGGTAAAAGCAACATGCAGTCCGGCCCGCCGAAAGAGTCTCTCATCAACACTCTGGCGGACAAACACATCTTCTCTCTGTTCGGCGTACCCGAGGACGACGGCGGCACCGCGGACAGTCACATTCAGGCTTTCTACAACCAGGAGAGCCGGGTGCTGTATCTGCTGCTCTCCTCCGTGTCCGACAGCCGGCAGCTGCTGCGGGCCTGCCAGTCTCTGAGCGCCGGTATCGGCCACTCAGACGCCCACGACTTCTGGAAAGGCCTGGACAGACAGCACTGCCTCCACCTGCTCTACATGTTCTCCGTGTGCCACGTCCTCCTGCTCGTCCACCCGAATCAGACCTTCGATGTGTCTTACGACCGGCTCTTCAGAGCCCTCGACGCCCTGCGGCAGAAGGTCCTGCCGCTGATCCGGGCAGCCATCAAAGACTGTCCGGTGTCCAAAGAGTGGAAGGTGAACTGCCGGCCCTGCCCTCCGCGCCTGCTCTTCGTCTTCCAGATGAACGGTTCTCTGAAGGTCTGCTGTCTGATAACGTCCTTTTTACTGACAGGCACGCTGCCTATAAACCTTGTGGTAAAGCACCCAGCTGACCAAAACTGACAGATGCTCTTGGTCCACTTACATGACTAGTATTATCTCAAATCACAATTACTAACAGCTTATCTTGTATAGGTGCTTCGTGTCAAGATATAGTCTTAATATTTGATATATTCATAAATACAATTGTGGTTATAATCACAGGAGGAGGAAAAGACTAAGGGCAGGCAACCAAAACATCCCCAAAAAATTGATTTATTTTAGGTGTTCTCCCTTTTTTCTTGTATAACAACATGATGAAGTTTCTGAGGAGTTTTATGACTGGTTTGAGCTTCAAATGTGATGTTTACTTCTGTGATAGTACACTGAATATGTTATGGGGTTAAGACAGTCAGGCCTATTAATATAACAAACAAGAACAAGCAATTTAGAGTAAACTTTATATTTGAATTAAAAACAAATCTTGTTTTCTCTTGCCTAACATATAACAACGTAAGTTATGAATAATGTAAAGATGTTACAAACCTATTGAGTAAATGGAAAGTGGCATTGTGGTCACAGTCAATGTGCAGACATCAGTCAGCACCATCAGCTCTGTATGATACACTGTTACTTCAGCTAGCTAGGTAGAGAAGGGGGCAATGATAATTATAAAAACGTATAGGTTATCTAAAGATTACATTTTCAACTGCTCAGTCGGTCCATCAGTTGCCTGTTGTGTTGGTTAACAGGGACCTACATCTCCTTTATGCCCAAAGGCTGAATACTAGAGCCAGTTTGTGGTGTGACTTTGGCACACCATCTTGTCTATTTGAATTGTAGTGCGACATTTTTAAAATTTTACTTATTTGCTTTCTTGTCAAGAATTAGTAGAGATGAACGATGATGAAGTAAAAATACAAATCGGACAGATATGATGGTTATAGCAACGCTTTAAGAAAATCTACAATAAAGAAAACAAGCATATTTCCCAAAATGTCAAACTGTTCCTTTTCAGTCTATTGAGCTTTTCAGTCTGAGTTTTGTGTGAATTTAACACCTTTTTTTATTTATTTTTACACAAAGGTTTCTGGAAATGGCTCAGAGTCTGGAGGAAACCCTGACAAGCCCAAGAAGCACTCTCCCCGGAGGAGGCTACAACATGCCCTGGAGGACCAAATTTATCGCATCTTCCGTAAAAGCAGGGTCCTGACCAACCAGAGCAGCAACTGCTTGTTCACTGTGCCTGCCAATCAGGCATTTGTGTATGTGATACCGACAGTAGAAGAAGACCCTGTGGGCACCCTGCTTGGTCAGCTGCGCTCCAGCTGCATCTTGTGTGAACAAGACTCCACCACATTGGTGTCAGGCCCAAGGCGCTACCAGCAGATGAGACGATCAGCTCGGCAGCCTGGCTTTGGCGGAGACTCGGGTGGCATGTCAATGGGCGGTCAACCGGTGGACTGCAGCTTAAAGGAATTCCTGTGGCAGCACGTAGAGCTGGTCCTGACCAAGAAAGGCTTTGACGACAGTGTTGGGCGCAACCCGCAGCCTTCACACTTTGAGCTGCCCACCTACTCCAAGTGGATCCAGGTCGCCTCCAGACTCCACCAGGTCCTTATAAGCAACACCGAGGAAGAAACGGCTGAACTAGCCACAAAAGTGCAAGGCCAGCTCAAGGTTTTGGAGGGTTTTCTCGATGCTGACACAAAGTTCTCTGAGAACAGGTGTCAGAAAGCTCTGCCACTCGCTCACAGCGCATACCAGTCCAACCTGCCCCATAACTACACCACCACGGTGCACAAGAACCAGCTGGCTCAGGCTCTGCGGGTGTACAGCCAGCATGCCCGAGGTGTTGCTTTCCAGCGCTACGCTCTGCAGCTTCATGAGGACTGCTACAAGTTCTGGAGCAACGGCCACCAGCTGTGTGAGGAGCGAAGCCTGACAGACCAACACTGTGTTCACAAGTTCCACCTGCTGCCTCAGCCAGGTGAACACTCTGCTTTCTCTACCTCTGCTGTGCTGCATCAGGGCTAATGAGGACAGGAACATGCTGAATGTAATGCAGCGGGTTTATAATATAGCACACTGGAGTCTTCCATGTAGTTTATATTAACGGGAACATTTCCATAATTAGTAGTAGAAGCCATACAAACTTTTAAACAGTTAGGAAAGAAAGATCTTAATGTATATATATATATATATATATAGATAGATAGATAGATAGATAGATATAGATATAGATAGATTTAACCACTAAATCTGACATTAACTTCTGTAGGAGAGAAGCCGGACATGGACCGCAACCCACCAATCCTGAACCACAACAGCAGGGGGCGCTCCACCAGCTCCTGTAACTGTGGCAGGAAACAGGCTCCTCGTGAGGATCCGTTTGACATCCAGGCTGCTAATTATGACTTCTATCAGGTCAGAATTCACACTGCACCCCTTCATAGCAGAGTTCACAGCTCTGATAGTGCTAGTAACATCTAGCCTGTGGGCATTTTTGGTGCCATGTCCTGAATCTTTGTGGAGGGGGCATCTTTGTCATTCAAGAGCCAGCGCATATTCATTTCACACCATATACTTTATTAATTTATGCAAAAATCCTTAAAATCCAAGTATGCTACAAAGGACATCACTCTGACCTTACGAAACCAAAGAAGGTAAAGAGATATCTACCATGTCATTAAACTGAATCTTTGGAGGGCAACCCTTTTGACTAATTTCTATGATCAGCACAAGGTTGCAGAACAGAATCAAAGTTTCTAAACTCGTTCATGCTACACAAGTAGCATACTTTTTTTGAATATGTACATACATAAACACACATTATTTGATATTGCAGACTCCTCATTCGACTGTAGTCCTGGCTCTGTCAGCTTCAGGACATGGTTCATTCATTCAGCCTTTATTTAGACAGTTCAGTCCTTTTTTCCCTGTGAACACAAGACAGTACAAGCAAAAGCAGAGATCAAAAAATTTGACAGAAACTTAAACACGCAAAACTGCAAAATAAAGATTAAGACAAGGTAAAAAAATCGGGAACACTGACATATCCACCAACTTTATTTTATAAAACAGTTGATTATTTAAACATCTAGCAGTTATGGAGCAACATTACGTCCCTTCATCTGATGAATGTAAGTTCGATACTAATGTTTTAGCTGTTTTTGGTCTCTACCAACTCCAGAGGAAATGCCCCTCAGTAAACCACAAACCTCCGCCAAGGCTTAAGAGTCCCCTTTAATGCAGTCAAGCTGGATCCAGCCACCTAAATACGTCTGAATTTTTTCATCGAGATCGATGCATCTATCCAAAATCAGGGCTGAGACCCATCCTCTAAATCCATACAGTTTTTGTGTAATCCTGCTGACAAACCAACCATCAAACAAATGGACATTGGTGAAAACATAATCTCCTTGGTAGAGGAGAAGTATCTGGCTCACAGCTGCTACATACTCCACTATGTTCACCAGCTGGTTGTTAGCTTTGTGCGTCTGGTGTTCGGTGATATGCTGTAAGTGTAAAGTGGGTTTATAAGAGCTACCTTTCTAAAAACAGCTGCCTGCTGTAGCTGGAAACTACTATGAGAGCAGAGAGAGAGAGTAACAAAACACTGAAGTAGTGAGCCGGGCAGCTGAGCAATGAGCTGAAATGCACTGTAAAGCTCTTTATAGTGGAGGGGAACAGATTTAGATGATAATTCACTGTAGGAACCTGCAGAGAATGTTTTCATTTGATACATTGCTATTATAGGACTAGTAAATATAGCTGCTGGACCTGAAACATTGTCCAACCCTGCCTTAAATACAAGTTTTTTCTCGTCTCTGTTGCACCTCAGTAATGTTGCTCTTCCTGAATAGATGCTGGATGAGAAATGCTGCGGGAAGCTGGAGAGGATCGACTTTCCAGTGTTTCAGCCCAGCACTCCTGACCCTGCACCAGCCTGCAATCAGCCTGCTCAGAGAGTCCTGTGTGAGGCCTCAGGGTCTGGTGAAGCAGAGCGGCTGAAGGAGTCAACCACAGCGCAGAGCCACACACCTGGAGACACCAGCCTGAGCCTGGCTCTCAGTCTGGGCCAGTCCACAGACAGTCTGGGGCCTTACGCGGACGGAGACGGAACCGAAACCCAAGTTCAGCAAAAGAGGCCGAGCCTTGTTGACCGCCAGCCCTCCACTGTGGAATATCTCCCAGGTATGGTGCACTCTGGCTGCCCAAAAGGTCTGCTGCCCAAGTTCTCCAGCTGGTCGCTGGTCAAACTGGGACCAGCCAAGTCATACAACTGCCACACCGGTCTTGAACAGCCAGGCTTCCTCCCCGGCTCTTCCTTCCTGTTGCCATGGGACTTGGTGATTCGCTCACGGTCAGAAGAGGACGCAGGACTGACAGAGCCTTTGGATGGAGGCACCTCCTCGTGGCCAGCCCCCAACAAGACCCTGGTGGGGAAGCGAGGGAGCACCGGAGGGCTCGGTAGGAGTCGCAGGAGGGACGATATGGCTCGCGTCTTTGTGGGCTTTGAGTATGAAGACAGCAGGGGGAGGCGGTTTATCAGCTGCGGGCCTGATAAAATAGTGAAGGTGCTGGGGCCAGGGGGCGCCAAAGATCCTGCCACCAGGGTGCTAAACACCGACATGCCACTGTACATCCCTTCACCTTCACAGGGCCGCGGCCTGAAGCCTCACTTCGCCCAGTTGGCTCGCCTTTATATTGTGGTGCCTGACGCCCCGCTGGAGGTGACCCTCAACCCACAGGTAAACAGTTCACACCTGTCAGTTCTTCATCGGGCTGGGCGTTACGGCAGAAAATATGAGCATGATATTGTTTTCCATATTGATCAATGACAATATTTCTCACACTTTGTGTAAAGAGTATTCTGATAATGACTGGAGTCTGAAGAAACTTTCTTCACTTTCTTCAAATAATGGGTGTGAACTTCAGGAGTACAAATCAGAAGCTGCAAAGTGACTGGCTGATGTCTGGTTTAGATCTGCTGTTTGAAACGCTGTTACAGCTATCTATATTGAGTCAAAACGTCAAGATAGATAAATACAAATAAAAGGAATACAATTATGATAAAACAACATCAATAAGAGGAATTGGATGCAGATTAGAAAAAAAGAAATGGAAATGAAGAAATGTGACTCTGTTCTCAGGTTATGAAAAGTCTTAATAAGCATTGAATATAAAGAATAAATCCATTTGAGGTGTTTTAAACTCTCCATCCATTTTATGGCGCTTGTATGAGTCCAGGTGGATCATGCTTTCATACTTTGGATGGTAGAACTGAGGAAAAACCATAAATTGCATTCTAACTGATATTCAGAGTTGCAATAATAAATCGATTTAGTCACTTAGTTGATGGAAAGAAAATGAACTGCCTGAAATTATTTTTGATAATCATTTACTATGTTCCTTCATTTTCAAGCAAAAATGTTTAATTATTTACCTGCTGTAGCTTCTTAAATGTAAGAATTTGCTGTCCTTCTTTTGTCATTGAAGACTAAGTTTAAAGAGTTTTTGGGTTTCCAACTGTTGGTTGGATAAAAGAAGCACATGTAGACATCACTTTGGGGCTAATAATCGTTGGATTAATGGTTATTAAAAAGAATCTTGTAGCAACAGTAATATCAAAAGGGTTTTTAAATGTCCCAAATTTAACTTGAACCTGCGGAAACCCTGGATCTAAATGAGCTGTCAAAACGTCGTGGGAACATGTATTTCGCGTCCATCTTTAGTGCTTCTTGCTACTTCCTCAGTACGACACTTTCCAAAGATCACTGGTTAGTCAAACACAGATCTTTTAGAAACACTCCTCCGGCTCAAGCTTTTGGCTCAGGTCTGGGGATTTAAACACACTTGTTTGTTGGAGACAGAAATGCTGTGGGCCAGTTCCATCATTAAAGAAATCATCACATTTTCTGGAAGCCAAGCAGTTTAGAGGCTCAGTTGTTTACTGTCACCAAAACAAAGAAGTGGCACATTTCAGATTTAGGTGTCAGCTAGATTTATAGCTTATCTAACAAATTAGTCTTTGGATTTATTCTTCATATACATCTTAACTAACCCAGTCTAATACTGTGATAGCTTCACAAATGATAGATCTGTTAATTTTGGATGTAGAAGCTGATACAGTGATGTATTTGTCCTTGAGTTTTCTGATCACCTATTAAAATACATTTTAGCTCTGTAGATGACCGTCTCTTCAAAGTAATGGTTTTTCACTGCCTTTGCTACATACTTTGGTTCCTTTCCTTGTATCAAACAAATATTTCTCAGCTCAAGTTTGGCTTCCTCCAAGTCCAATAATCATTATAACTGTTATGTAATCGAGAGGTTCAAAGACAGCTTGGAAATCATAGGAAAGAGAGTCTCCTTATAATAGCAGAGCTTGCTTGAAATTATAGCGTTCATGTTTTCTTCAGTATCAAAGTAATCCAGTATTAGCTGTCTGTACATTCATTGGTACAGTGCAGACACAAAGAGCTGCAGGCTAATTCGGTGTACTTTTATGGGTCTTAATTAACCACATGTAAACAAATATATAGGCTACATTATCAGGGCTTAAGTTGTAGCTCATTGCTGAGGAGACAGTGAGTAAGTTATACCTTCTTGCTTTGTGTAATTCTTCAGATGTCAGATAACAAAATATTTAGTTAATAGAAAATATAAAAGTATTTTTTAATTAGAATGCCACATTAATCCTGACAATACTGTGTTTTTCCTGATGTGTTCTCAGGTGCAGCCTGGTCCTCCTCCCTGCCCAGTTTTCCATCCCGAGCAGACAGATTTAGTGTTGCCGCCTGACAGTCTCTGGGTGTTGCGGTTCCCTTACTCCTACTCCACAGAACGCGGACCCTGTTACCCCCCCAAAGAGAACCAACCGCTCAACAACTACAAGGTGCTGCGAGGCCTCCTGAAGGCCACCACTGCTAACCCTCCACCACAGTGAACTTTGTGAAGAACTTTACCTTCCTGGAGCCAGTTTTATTTATTTACATCTCCCACAGCTCAAGATCTGGCCATGACAAACACCTTTGGGGACAAGGGTGTTGGGTTTCCAAGAAATGTGCTGTTGATATTCACACCCCATGGATTAAATACTGATTTAGATTTTTGCTTGAAAGCACAATTTGAATAAACGTTGGGACACTTTCAGGCTCCAAAGAGGAAGAAGCCTCTCTGTAGTGCCATCCAAACTTTGAACTTTCCATTTTTATCTCTTAAAATAATCAGTAATGCACTTGTTCTAACATTTTTAGGGGTATTGCAGACTGTCAGGCAGAAACAGGGCTTTCATCTGCCAGTATGCTTCGTTATGAGTGCTTCTCAGATGGTCGAACAGCTTCGGAAACCCTACTCTCCCTACACCTGTCTGATGACGGATTGAAGTGTCGCTATATCTGACAGTTTCTTAACATTTTTGGTCTTTACCCAAAACCAAAAAACTGACGTTCACACTCTTCAAGCCATGATTGGCCAGCTGTGCGGAGGCGAGAGAAACAAGCAGGATGTAAACTCTGACTATTTATGTCACTTTTCATTGGAACAAACAAGTAAAAACACTGTGGACGTCTTCCCAGAGTGACTGCCTGAAAATGTGTCCTGATCATAATAACAAGGCTGAACTGATGTTTATTTAGCAGCAAATTAATTTCCTCCTATTAAGCCTTCATAAGCCGCATAAAAACATTTGATAAATGGTCTATTACGCACTATAATGTTGTTAATGCCTGTATGCACCCATGAGTGGTGATAATAAAAATTGTTTTAAAAAAAAAGTTTAAAATACATTTATAAATAAATATCTGCATACAACTACACAAAGTGTTATAAGCCTTTAATTCAATGTTTAGTTGCTGCTCAGTAATGCAAGATTTGAGGACTTACAGTCAAGTGTTACCTGTTTTCTAAACCTGATTACTACTGAGACAAACTTGCCTCATAGACCTGGAGCTGGGGAGGAGGATGTTAATTTTTTTTCTGTGAATAAAAAACTGGCGTTCTATGTCAGATGTTATTGACAAGGCAACTTTATTGTGTGAAAGAAAATCTTATGAAAATACGGCAAAGTTAAAAGATTTACAATAAAAAGAAGTGGACAAAAGTACAGACATAACAAAAAACACTGGAAAAACACAAACAGTTAAAATGACGGCAACTTTAAAGCAACGTTCATGGTCATTACAAGGTATCATAAGCAGTGTATCATTACTAGTTTTATGAGTGATATTTGGTTCCCTGTGATATATAGGTTAATGCTGAAGTGAAGAAGCTGAAAAAAGTTATTTATACTTTAGGAAACATTAATTTCCTACGAGGATTAAGGGCAACACAGAACAGAAAATCCTTCAGGTAGGTTTTTAGTAACATGCATTCCACTGTTTGTCCACTAGAGGGGGCTAGACTCCTTTATCTCAACATCCATTGGTGGAGACAAATTCATTCTTTTGAAGCACCTACCAAAGTTAAACCAGTAAATAGGTGGCCCATTGAACTCTTAGCCCGTCATTATATCAAACTACAGAACTGTGTTTACAGTTTAGCTGTTACAAAAATAGGACTCAGCAGTGTTTTCATATAACCTCAGTGCTGGCTTCATGATACTGACTTCCTGCAGAATGTAGGGTTTAAATCAGAATCCCTCAAATTAATCCAATGAACTAAATTAACTTGGCATAATGTCCCTCCAGAGCCCCAGAAGACTTTATACAGTTGGGTGGGTAGTTCAGTAGTCCGGAGCGCCTGTTTAAACACAAACTGCTGTCAAGTGATAATATAAGTTTACACACTATTGCTGGTGGGCTGTTGTCATCTGTCTTGTATTATGTTTTTAGCATTTAATCAAATGGAAGTGTTGACCAAAAACAAAAAGGGCTGGAACGAGATCAGCTAAGACAGATATGTATGTACGCTTGATTACACGGGAGTCAAAAAGTCCCCCAAAACTTGAATCACTCTTTATTTCCTGTCAGCAGCACTCCAATTTCATCCAGTATTTTCCACACCTTTATTTCTGTAGACGGAGAGCGGAGAGTCAGAATGATTGTCAGCAGTGCCCATAAAAAGGAAATTTGTTTACAGCGTATTATATTCTTGCAACGGACAAAAAAAAACAAAAAACGACAGCAAGTAGATATCACTATTACAAAAACTTAAAATAAACATGAAATATATAAGATGCAAATACAAAAATGTCAAGGCTATTGCCATCTGTAACATAAATAACCACTATGTTAACTAGTTCAGCCTGCACTCATTAATACATTTTACAAACTGAACCTTAATTTAAATTACCACAATTTGTTGTTATTCTCTTCACAGTCTCTTCAGTCCCAGGCAGTAATAGAAGCTGTTGCATCTATTTTGGTATAACTCGCCTCCATGTGTTGCTTCTAGTGCTTCATTTTTCATTTGTAAAGTGGAGATAATTTTACTACTGGAAAACTACAGCAAGTTACAAGGACATAAATGATTTCATACCTTAGTATTAAACCCACACACACGCTTCAGGAATGTGGGTAATAATTAGGTTAATAACAAAGCTAAAGTGTGTTGTTCTCTGTCATAAAAGTTACACAACTGCCGGTCAAGATTTAAAGAAACCTTCAGCTTCATTTGTAGTAGTTAAAAGTTGGTCACTGTGGGACTTTAAAAGTTCAGCTTCAGTAACACTTACAGACACAGCTCTCTACGTTGGCCCTGAGGGTCAAAACACAACAGCGTTTCACAAGAAAATGTTTTCGTGCTTTCTAAAACGTTGTTGTCTTTTGTGGAAATGTTGTATTTTGACCCCCGGGTCACCCTTCAACTGACCTTTCAAAGTACTTGCACTTCAGTCACGCTTCAACTCTTTCACTACATCTTAAAATTGGATATTTTTCTATTCACAATTCAGATGATGAATGCTTTTAACTTTAAAGATTTTTATATTCATTTTTGCTACATGTCCCTTTTGGGAAAAAAGAAACTGACAGAAAGTGACACTTCAAATGACACCCTTTCAGTTTTTACGTGCATTTACTCTTTCCAAGACTTCAGTTCAACAGACCTCTTCAGCTCCTTTTTCAATTCAACTGACATTACAATGTCTGGCAGTGTTTGAACTCGTGAACTGAACTCGTGTCTAACTCGTCAACTTCACTGTGATCTTAATTAGTTAAACTAATAAAGATCACAGTGATAAACTAATAAACTAATAAATCTAAATTCAGTACTTCAACAAAAAAGAAACATGAATTAGCTCTATACATCATGTTCAGCATAATCAAACTCTGTAACCCCTTGAGACATCAAAATTGATTGAGAATACATTATTTACACAATTATTAAACTGAAATTTTCAATGTAGCTGATAAGCTAAAAATGTGAGCAGGCACCCCGTCTGAAGTGGGTGCACAAGCTTGACCTCATTAAATCAATTTGGTATCTCAGCTGTATGGAGCAGTTTCATATTGTTTTGTTTTCTCACATTTTAAATACCACTTAACTTGTTCAGGAGATTGTTGTTTTGCTGTGAGGCTCCAGAAATGTTTTGTGGGCTACGAAACTTTGACTGTCCATCTAAATAGATAGACGATGACTCATTTTTCAATTTTGAATGAACTGACCCTTTAAATTAATGTATAACTGTCTGTCGCCACATACTACTACACTGTCACACAGAGACATTTCTAAAACTCCTGAATTTGAGAATTTGACTTTTTTTTTTATTTGTATTGACACCAAAACTCATAATGCCCTTCGGAGAACAATCAGGTACTGGAAGTAGTAAATCTGGGTGTGTGTGTGTAAATCAACAACAACCATAAAAGAAGCAAAACAAACCTGAGGTGTTCAGTATCTCACCTGTGGGCAGATAGGGGAGGCGGAGGAATAATAGCCAACCCACATTCAGATCGGAGTTTACAGCTCAGCGTTGTGTCTCATTTCTGTTCCAGCCTGAATAGGACTGTGCCAAAGTTCAGTGCTCACAGCCCGGGACAATAGGAGAAAGAAGACACTGAACTGGCAGATTCATTTTACAGATTGTGTGTGACCCTGAGACAAGTGACAGCAAACACCTGAGACTATTCAACACGGCAGTGCGGCGGGATGTGAGTATAATACACATTGTCAGATTTATCAAGTAATCAATGATTATTAAAAGTTACAGTAAGTGTCCTTGGGCTCCTGTAATGGTTTACTACGAGGTTAATTTTCAACTTTGTTTAAACCTAGAGAAGAAACAGCAGTTTGGTATGTAGACGCTGTATGGTTTATGGCACGTTTGATTTTTTTAAAAAAGATTCTATTAATGAAATCTCATTTTATTGTGTTGAATCGTCTGCTGCGACTTTGTCCCCTTCAGAGTCAAATCTTGATCAACTTTAAAGGAACATACCAAAATGTGTGCATGTTTTAGCCTCATGGGAATAATGTTAGGTTTTTAGATACTAGTACTGGGAGACTATTTTAATTTGCACATTAAAGATGTTTTTACTTATTACTCTGTAAGGACACTCCCACACAGAGTTTAAAAGCCTGCAAACTCCATTCCAATTTGTTAGAACTTGTAGAAGCCTCTTTGATGAGAGATGAAACGTCTTCAAGAAACCGAAGCAACTCCAGATCCCTATGATACAGCACTTACGATTACCATGACCTGGATGACTGAGAACCTTCATCATCATAATACTCTGTACAGTTAACAGCCGTTGAACAAAAAAGTAAAGATAGCACGTTAAAAAGTTAATATTGGTAAAAATGAAAGCCGCCAATAAGAACAGTCTTAAAGATATTAAATGTTCATAAGTATCAAAAGTTTATTTCTGGAAATACATGTTCTTATTTAAATCATTAAAGTATCTCAAGATGTAGTGGAGTGGAAGTATAAAGTAGCAGAAATTGGTGAGTAACATTCTATCACTGTGGAGCAGCTGTAAAGCAAAACGTTAACTTCATCAATTGTCATTGATTTGCAGCATTGAGGATAAAGATTTAGTAGTGCACTTATTCCATTGCTGGTAGTTAGCATGCTCTACCTTCCAGGCAGCCATTGGTGTTCAATTTATTTTTACGGTGTAACAAACAACTTTTGGAGACTTGAAACTTGCTCATGTTAGCCGATCAACCACAGTCAACATCAGTATCTGATTTTGTAGTTTTCTCCCCTTTTGCAACATCTTTCCTCACCATTGCAAGCTCAATGCTGCTTAATCTGTTTTTACTTTTTGGGTGGCGATGTTACACAGATTTTTATCAACAAACTGCATCACTGCACAGCAAAATGAAACAATTTTACACTGTGCTGATTTAATTTTAGAAGTTTAATATGTTAATCTATATTAGATTTCTTAGACAAATTAATCGAAAGAACTGAGCATCCAGGAGGCAAGAAAAATATGCTCCGGAAATCTAAAACACAAATGAATATTTTGGAAAATGGCTAGTAATGTTAAAGAAATTGTTTTTTATATATATTTATATATATTCACTTTCTTTCTAAGATTTGGATTGGAAGATTTATACCAATCTCATATCTATTCAGTAAATATAAAGCTACAAGCAGCAGCTGGTTAGCTTAAATTAGCCTAAACGCTAGAGCCAAAATATGCTAGCCTGGTCCTGTCTGAACTTAGAAAACAAGACGTAATGATAATGTGTTAATTTGAGAGCTTAACGGCCACAGACCAGTGAACTTGTTGGTTGGAATTTGTCAGAATAGCTGTGTCACAATTAAGGGGCTATTAAGGTGTCCTTCGAAGGACGCGGCCTTTGAAGGCGACTCCTTCAGAGAGACCTTCACAGGCCGCGTCAACCGATGTTAAATGGGACGGTCTAGCCTTGGAGTATTTCCAGGTTGCTGTTCCTGCCCTTACCCTTACGTCATGATTTCTGCTGCCCAGGCCTGCAAAAGTAAGAGTGAAAAGACGAGTAGGAATTAAAAATATTTTACCTAGAGCAATTTTTGCTTTTCTTTTTAATCCTTCTGATTCCGGAGGAGGAGGAGAAGTGGCGGCTGGTATATTTCCAGTTAAGAGAGCGCCATGGAGAGGTAAACCTGCTATTTGAACCCACAGTAATGTTATCATTATTATCATTATTAAATCTGTGCCACCTGATTTCGCCGTTATCGTTTTTAGGTTTTTTTTTGGGACTGAACACAGTGCAAAGAATCTTGGGAAATGTGAGGCCACGAAGGATAGTAGCGGTGTAACTTCCAATTTATAGGAACCTTCTAATTTGGACAGCGTTCACTCAGTGTTCGCGCAGCGTTGTGGCGTAATTGGCCTTCAAAAGCGTCCTTCGAAGAATGCAGCCCCTGAACTGGGACACAGCCTGTGTGTGGATAGTAAAAATAAGTGATGTTTTGTTTTGTTAATTGGACAAGACTTCAAATTATATCTTAGCTGAAAAAAATAGTATTGGGAATGCTTCATGGTGAGATATTAATCATATGTTTTTTGTTCTTTTCTCATTCCTTCCATTGGCCTTGCTGTACTGAAACCTGAGAAGTCACCATCAGTTTTAATTGATCCTGAGCATCATGGCCACCAGGAAGGCCGAGGTCCAGCGAAGAATCGTGTCCAAGGACGGCCACAACAATGTGCGGATTGACAACGTGGAGGGCATGGTCAAGCTGTACCTGCACGACATTTGGACCACTGTGGTGGACATGAAATGGCGCTACAAACTCACTCTGTTTGCCTCCACCTTTGTCATGACTTGGTTCATCTTCGGGGTCATCTTTTACTTCATCGGCATGGGCAACGGAGACTTTGAGGCTGGATTGAGTTCTAACCACACAGCGTGTGTGAAGAATGTGGGGACGCTCACCGGAGCGTTCCTATTCTCTCTGGAATCACAGACCACCATTGGCTACGGTTATCGTTATATCTCCGAGGAATGTCCTCTAGCTATCTTCACTCTAGTGGCTCAGCTCGTCATCACCGGCCTGGCTGAGATCTTTGTCACCGGCGCCTTTCTCGCCAAATTGGCTCGACCCAAGAAGCGAGCAGAGACCATCAAGTTCAGCCAATCGGCGGTGATTTGCCGCCGCCAGGGCAAGTTGTGCTTGATGGTGAGAGTGGCTAACATGAGGAAGAGTCTTCTAATCCAGTGCCAGCTCACAGGAAAGCTCCTCCACTCCAACGTGACAGAGGAGGGTGAGAAGACACAAATCCACCAGAGCTCTGTGGAGTTCAACATGGATTCCAGTGGCGAGTGCCCCTTCCTCATCCTCCCGCTCACCTTTTACCATGTTCTAGACGAGCACAGCCCACTGGCAGGACTTAACGCAGAAAACCTGCGCACTCGTGACTTCGAGCTGCTGATCACCCTCAACGCCACCATGGAGTCAACGGCTGCCACATGCCAGAGTCGCACCTCCTACGTTCCCCAGGAGATCCTATGGGGCTACGAGTTCAAGCCGGTGCTATTCAGCACTACAGGTGGACGCTATGTGGCAGATTTCAACTTTTTTGACAAGGTGCAAGTGAGCAACGATGCAGCTTTCATCAGTAACAACACAGAGAAGCTCAAACTGGAGGAAGATTATAAGAAAGAATAGAGGATACATGTCATCTCTCCCAGTTAGTTAGGCCTCAATCAGTATGCTTATTTCCTTACATAATTTGCCAGTCCTCGTATTCTCATAGCCATGACCCCTGATATGTTTGTATAATATTGTATAAAAAGTGATTTGGCCCAAGTTTTCATTAAAAAGGACTCTTGGATGTTCCACATTGGAAAATCTTACATGCTATGAAATCATATTTTATTTTCTGCATTTTATTCATTAGCCTAGTTAAATCATCATTTATGTATATAATATAATTATTGTTATATTTTCAAGTTTTAATTTACCTGTACCTGGTTGCTTCTTAGTAGAGTTGATAACCCCAAATAAAATGCATTAGCCTGGGTTTCAATTGAGAACTTTAACGTCCATAAATGTTAAATGCTTTTAAGGCATTTTAAGAAGAATTTATGTTGTTTTTTTGTTTTTTTTAGATCTCTCAGTTTGACATTGTGATAGTCCTTTTTGGGAAATATACGGTTTTGTTTTCATGCCGAGATAAATAAGAGGATTGATGGATGTAAGCTAAAAATGAAGCTACAGCTAAGAGACAGTTGTTTGCTAAAAGCTAGCATCACCTTCCCTGGCTGCATAAGAAGAAAACCAACTGTGCCAAGCATAACAGCCTAACCACTAACCAGGGTTCTACCCAGAAATTTGAAGTGTAGCGGCGCACCGTCAACCAGGGGGGGCGGTCGTCACCGTGAGTCCGGGGGCAAAATACGGACGGACGCTCATCACCGCCAGTGGGAGGCGGGCGCTTCCTTTTACGAGAAGACTGCGGCAGCCCACAAACACCCACTATAAAGCACCTAACATTGAAGATGAGTATAGCGGCGCTGACCTAGCAGTATAGCGGCGCAGCGCCGCTGTTCCACCTTCTGGGGAGAACCCTGAGTAACACATTATGGCCTATGTTGTTTGCTTAATTTGTCCCCCCCAAAAATTACAAAAATAATTGAAAAGAAAGGTTAAAAAAATAGATACAAATTAGAGGTTGTGGTTTTATGGGCAAAGCAGGCAAAGCATAGAATGGGTCAATGGGTTTCAGTTAGCTTAGCAAGATAAGACTGAGCAGGACTTTTGATGTTGCTAGCAGTCCCTTTCTTCAGGTTGTAGATCAAGAAACATTCAAATAACAAAGATTCATTTGTAATTAATCAAACAGATTTTAAGTTAATGAATTGAAGGTGTACAACATAACATTAGCAATGGGCCCCTGTTTCCAGTCTGTGTGTGCTAACACATTCTACCTCTGTTCTGGACAGAAACTAAAATTGGGAGGCTAATCAGCTCCTTGTCTGACTCTGGGTAAGACGGTGAACATGCTTTTTGTTTTCAATATAACAGACTTCTCCTTTACAATGCCCATCACCCTGTTCTGGTAGCTTAAATATTAAGCTAAAGCTAGCAGACAGTTAGCTTGCAACATCTAACTAATTCAGAAGAAAACGAACTTCTAAAAAGCCTAGTACTTAACATGTTATATCTTGTTTGTTTACTTTGTTTAAAAGAAATTCAAGGTTGTGGTTTTATGGGCTTTTTTTGCACTCATGGTATACTCAGATGACTCAGCGGGTTTAGCCTAAACTGGCTTAGCAGGACAAGACAGAGCAGGACTTTTGATGTTGCTAGCAGTCATATTCTTCAGCAGTTATTGTTCAGAAAAACAACACAAGATGTAAGTAAATGGACATTACCACCACCAGTTAGATATTAGTTTCAACTCTAAGAACTGCAATATTCATTGTTTGGGAAATGCACTGTTTGGTTTTCATGCCTGAAATAATAAATAAATTAGACGCTCTAGTTTTATGGGCGTTTTTTACCCCAAGTAAGCTACCTAGGATGAGTCAGCAAGTTTAGCTTAAGCTATCTTAGCAGGACATGACAGAGAAAAACGTTTGATGATTCTTGCAGTCGCTTTCTTCAGTGGTTGTTTGTCAGGAAAGTGGTTGTTGGATGGAAGTTGATTCTCGATGTTTGACAGCAAGCAGTTTCCCTCCATTCCAAGTCTATGCGCTAAGCTAAGCTAAGCTAAGCTAAGCTAACACATTCTATCTCTGGTCTGAGCAGAAATGAAAACTAGGTAGCTATTCAACTATGTTATCTGACTCTAAGATAGTGATTATGCTTTTTTTCCCTCTATTATCAAACTGATAATGACTGATAAAGATAATGACGATCTGAAGTAATGTATATTCCTGGTAGCTCCAGTCCCAAAACATCAGCAGCATCTAGTACACATACTGCTTCATGTAAGTAGAATAATTTTAGTTGGATACATAATTTTTACACTACCAGGGATACAAAGAAGTATGAATCTACAGCAGTATGACATACATTGGTGCCTAACACATCTACAGGCGCTGATCCTGCTGTCACTGAGATTGTAGCTATGACACGTACTTTATTAAAGCAAATCCGAAATCACATGGCAAGACTCCCAGAAACAAATGTCAGCTTTGTTTGTTGTATTATTAGGATAGACAAATACATCATGATGCTATAATAATACACCGGGTTTGTTGGTACAAAGGATTATATGATGTAGACTTGAACAAATTGATTTGTTTCGTAAATAGAGGCTTCTTTATTAACTAAAAATAAAATGAAATGTTGGGTTAATTTTGTGCAAATAGATGATAAATGCCTCCCAGTGCATGTTGGGATAGTCTCCAGTTACCAATGACCCTGAATAGAAATAAGTGCTAATAGAGAATGAATGGAAAGGTAATTGGATGAAGCAGTTTGAAGGACAGAACAGGTTCAGCCACTTGCTCCAGTTGTCTTTTGTTTTGGCAACACTGAAAAGCAGCCAGAATGAGCGACAGGTTGTATCTGGTCAAAACATTCTTTCAATCCAAAACACAACTGATCTTTTACTGTCGGAGAGTTAACACTTTGATCAATAACATTGTCCAAAAAGGTCATCTGATATAATGGTTGTGGTCCTGATTACAATAGCCTATGGGGGACATCTGAAAATGAAAATGTAAATCCACAAAAGCAATAAAGCATTCATGTTGTTTGAGTGATGATGATGATGATCAAATTTCAATTTTAATTTACTGGTACGGGCATTGTATGGCTGTATTTGTCTGCTCCTGATGTCATGGCATCTTATATAGATTAATGGAGATTGGATATTAACTTGACTAGTGCATTGCCCGTAGGAAATATGTGTTCCTATAGAAAAGTGGGAGGTTATGAAGCATTTTCATGTATGGCCAAATGAGGCTGTGATTGAAGGTGGGACTTCAGGGATATTTAGGTTTGCTGTGAAATCCGATATTCCAGGGTATAATTGGTCGTTTTTGACTATTTTTGATTTTGCCATTATATTTCACCTTAAAAACTATTTACTTGGTGTGATTATTTTCAGCACAACCTCACATGTGTGACTGTACAGTTATTTTTTCATTTTGACATACTGTATTAACACAATGGACCTAAAATCACACACAAAAAAAACGTAAAATCTGAGTAGAAAAAGTTAGATTTTTTTACTGTGAAAACCACAAATATGTTTAACAAACCATTTTTTATTACTTATAATGCAAATACAAACTGTTGTTTGCTAAATGTGTGCATACGTTTTAAAAATTACAAAGTTATATGTAAGTATTTACATTTAAATGCAGGCAATGCTCAGGTCTGCCTGAGCTCCTTCCAGCTGAATGAAGAGCTGCACTGCCTGCTCCACATTCAGCTTCTCATTGTTTTGACTCATTAAAAAAAAAAACGACTCCACTGCACACAAAACACACTACACAACACACTAACTATACATTCCAAACACGCTAAATGTCACAAATCTCTCAACTCTCAGGCCCTGTCCACACCAGACCAGGTTATTTTGCAACCAAGGTTTTGTTAAATAAAATTCTGCGTCCACAGGAGTGGTGTAATAAAAATAACCGAGAATAACTCTGTATACACGCAATCGAAAATCTGCCACCAAGTGATGCAATATACGTGTAATACATATGCCACAGCAATAGGTGGCAATGTAAGGTAAAGCGGGAAGGCTGTTTTAACCAATCAAAATAGTTTAAAACCGGAAAGGGGAAGCACGGCAAATACCAAAACACAAACAACAATGGCGACTCGCAAGGGTGCATCGTTTGTTTGCTAGCAAGCGGAGCAGTCTCCTTTGTTGCTCATCCAGGCACCGCTGTTTTTGCATCAGGATGAGCAGCTGGACATGACAGCCGAACACAGCTGACAGCAAGCCAATAAAAAACAACTTTGTCACGTCCATATTAGCCAAATTATCAAGCGAAGCTAGTTAGCCTCTCACCACCTTCTGTGGAATGGAAATATTTTGCGGTTGTCATATCCACACGCAACCGCTGAAACCCGTATCTGCTGAAAACCTCACCCTGGACTCCAGTTTCAAACAACCACGGTTTCAGTGTTCCAAAAGCACGGTTGCATGTGGACAGAACAATAAAACCGGGAACATAACTTCACGGTTGCAAAATAAACTGGGCTGGTGTGGACGGCTCCTCAATATCGCTGTCTGTACACCGACCGTCGTTGCCTGTCACTCATCCTCCGACGTCCCTCCCACAACTTCCTGTTCCTCTACAACCAAACTTGCTGCTTAGACACTTTCGTGACAAAAGCCCATTTTTACCGTTTTTTCTGCACCAGACACAAAGCAAACGTGACGGCAATGTTCGCGAAAAAGCATGGCGGACATTATTTACCCTAAGTCTGGTTTTGAATGTGCCGCTGCATCCGGTCCGTTGACTTGGGAGGTGGGCCGTGTAGGTTGGCTAGCGGCTAGCAGCTAGCTACACACAAACATCCACAGATTCCGATTCCACTTTGTTGTCCGCGCGTCTTCGGATCTCATCAGACCCGAACAGACTCGGTCTGGACTCGTTTAGTCTCATTAATCCACAACACTCAGTTTAGATGCACAGAACAGAATAGGACCGAACTGCCGGCTAACTCCCGGTCCAGCTCGCGCCGCCGCAGGTATACATCTGCTTGTTTCTTAATGTGTGTCGTCGGCTTGAGTTCTGCAGTGATTGGCTCTGGTGCGCACGTGACTGTGGTGGCTCCGGTGGACAATGCTCCCGAATTTGTAAAGCATTTATGAAATAATTTATTCACGGTATCACTGCAGTCCAAACAAATGCGAAGTTGCACACCACTGAACCAAACGGCAGCCATGTTGAAACTCTCAGGTCAGTCTGACCCTGACCCGTAGATATTTGAGGCACACACACACAGACAGACAGACAGGCAGACAGAGATTCCTTGCTTTTAGATGAACCATTATATTTTATAAATTATATATTATAAATATATCAATATATTTGAATGCTTTGCGAACTATAAATCAAATTCTATGGATTGGAAATCTCAAGAACAGAGGGAACGCAAAACTATAACTATTTTTATGGCCAGACGGAACTGACGCTTTTATTTTGAAGGATACAGGCAGGGGAACACAGGGCTTAGATGCTGGTTTTATTCTGGAGTATTTGAACCGGAAGTCGAGTTGATATTGCTGCAGGAGCGGAACTCAAACTAGGAGAGGAGCTTCATGCAGATAAAAAAAACAGTTTTTTTGTTTGTTTTTTTTTAAAGAATATATACCCATTAACCAGTTCGTTAAATGTGTGTCTGAAGTGCGGTTGTCAGACATGAGCGTCACTTTGGATATAAGACTGAAAAGAGCCAACAAAGTTTACCATGAAGGGGTAAGTACGTTCACCACAGTCAGCTAACAAGCTGCTTCTGTGGCTGGTTTAGCTAACTTAAATTTTAACTTTCAGTCTTGGTGTTTAACTGAGCAATAACTCTCAGTAAAATAGTTTGTTCTATAAACACATTAGCTAGCTAGCTAGCTAACGGGGAGTTGTTGTCCTCACATGACCAGCAGCTGATTAGCGGGGTGCTACGCCGAAATCTGTCACACTGTCAGATTCTGTGCAGAGAGATATCTGGTCTGGTTGACCAGATATTGACCTGTAAAGTATTACTGCAGTACAGACAGACCTATACTCTGCTGGCTACCAGTTACTGCTACCACTATCAATATTTCAGAATATATATCACAAATCTGTAAAATCTAATGATGCTTCTATAATAGCAACTGCTCAACTGACATTGATAAAATGATTTGTATTTAGGTACATCGCTCAGTGAAATATTCAAATTGCCAAAAGCTTCAATGTGAAAATAGAGGCCAAAACAGCATTACAGTAGTATAGTACTAGTCATTATTTGAATTTTTTCTCCAGATTTAAGTAATAGGGTTGTCCTATTAAATTCCCTGACTGATTATCAGGGCCAATATTTTGCATTTACCAATTATCAGAGTCTGGGATGTTTTACTAAGAAAATGATCACATGATAATGATTTTATTGTTTTCGTCAGTGATTTTTTTTTTTACTGGAAATATAGTAATTCCCATTAATCAGTAATCATATCTCAATATCTGTCAAAATAATCTCAGAATGATTTTTCGAACTATATATAAAAAGCTCATCACAGAAAATGTCAAATAAGTTTAAAAAGAAGTCATTTTAAACACATTTTCTGTCTCATTCTGTGTAAGTGTAAGATAATGTCACAGATGTAGAGAGAAATGCATTGTTTTCCCTTCACATCACCTTTTTTAAATCTAATCTATAAATTCTGAACAGTCTGATTTTGTTTTACAGATGGAAGTGAAGTACTCTTTAGATGTATAATGGTTCCCACTGATGTTGCGTTTTGGCATTTTTTGCCAGATATTGTAAAATGTTTTTCAAATAGGCAAAGAATATATACTGGCAGTAAGTGAGACAGCGTTTTTTTCACTTTTGTTCGAGGGCTGCCCTCTGATGAACTTGTCACATAATTTTTTTAAATGATTTATATGATCATTTTAAATTAAGTAACTGATTGGGTTACCGAATCTGGTGTAACGCCAGTACAGATGCTGGTGCAGGTGTGGTGTTTGAACTGCAGGCTGTGCTGTGATAAATATTGGGTGAAAATAAGTCAGACACATTACTTGGTCATGTTTAATACTGCATCTAAGATCAGAGTTGAGGATATTAAAATGGACTATTCACTATGAAAATCTTCAAAGCAGCGAAGACAGTCATCAGGACCTCAGTGGTGTTGTTCTGTGTGCAGGAAGTGGTGGCCGGTGTCATCTTGCTGGTGTGTAAAGAGGCGCTGCAGCACCATGGCATCTCTCTGAACATGGAGGGGCTGGTGAACCTGCAGCTGAGTTCCAAGAGCGTCGGCGTCTTCGAGGCTTTCTACAACTCTGTCAAGGTGAACTATGAGCTGAATCACTTAAATCAGATTCTCTAAGTTGGAAACTGCCCAACTGCCGCTACTCAGACACAGCCTGGTAAAAAGTAGCCACTCATCTCGGATGCTTATAGGATCATGATGATGTTATTTGATCTCATAGACACTCAACAATTGAGCCAAGATAGCCAAATATTGCTATAGGAAAATATATAAAATAGTTTGACATCGCTTCAGACGAGACCAAATACAACGAAAAGGTCTTGCCTCAGACATTTATTAGTCGTGGGACTCTGGGAAAGAAAACAAACCTGAAAAATCCCCTTTAAACTACGGTATCTCTGAGCTACCTGTTTAACTGATTGACACACATTTAGACCGCTCTGCTGTGTGATATCCTTTTGATAACTAATGTTATCAAAAAACAAGGCCCAATGTTTGAAAACCTCTCATTTAAATAGTCAGACAGTCTTAAACGAATGCCAAATGATCAGATCAAACCTCACTGATCGCATACAGAAATTAGAATAATCAGTACAAAGGCAAAACAACAAAGCAACAGTTCTCTATTTTCAACTTCTCCAATGTGATTATTTGATTTCCTGCGTATGTTGCAGCCCATCCAGCTGATCAGCAGTAACGTCGAGGTGGCCAAGGCGGGAAAAGTCCCAGCAGGAAAGACTGAGATCCCCTTTGAGTTTCCTCTGAACACGAAAGGCAACAAAGTTTTGTACGAGACCTACCATGGTGTCTTCGTCAACATTCAGGTGAGTGGGGGACACAGAAGTCAGTCACTTTCACTCTATTTTAAGTGACGAAACACATAGAGGACACACACCCAACACACTTCTAAGTCTTTCTCATCTTGTGATATATCATGAAGGTTTAGCTTTTGACTTCATGCTCACACACACCACAAACTGACTAAAAAAGAGTTTGATTGAACTGAACCAAATGCATTATGTTTGAAATTCTCTGCGTGGTTGCTAGTTTACCACTCTATTTCCTTCTCTTGGTCCATCAGTCAAGTGGTCTACAATATTCTATTTATTCATTGATCCTTCATTGATCATTGAAAGCTGTTTTTATGCTCAAGCAACTGATATAAATCTGTGATGTTGAAATTTGCCGTGGTGGTGAGGTGTTTGCGGCTGGGTGTGTATGAATGTGTGGGTGGCTGTCCGTACACAGTCGCAGCTATTGTGAATTCACAATTGTTTATTTGTTTCTTTCATCTTTACCTACATATACCTCATAAAAAATCAACGTTAGCTTGTGCAGGAGAAGTAGGACCGTGAAAGTTTTAAACAAAGACATCTTCTACAAATGCAAGGAAAGACAAAGTACATATTTTGAATTCTTGACAAATTTAGATACATTTTGTTGAATCAAATTAGTAACAAAATACTGCTCTGAATTCTTTGTAAAAAGAATTAAAAAAAACTAAGTTTTAAATAGTTGTGGTACATTGCTTTTTAAATGCAGTTGCTCCTGTTTTCTCCTCCTCAGTACACCCTGCGCTGTGACATGAAGCGCTCCCTGCTGGCCAAAGACCTGAGCAGGAACTGTGAGTTCATTGTGCACTGTCAGGTGAGTAAACAATACACACCATTTAGATAAACTGTTGTGATGACGTTATTAGAGTAGAATAATTGTTTTGCTTGTTTCTCCTTTGCATTTCTTCTTTCACAAGCCAACAGGATTTGGGGAATATATACAGCTGTGATCACACCTCGTAGCACACTGTCACAGGGTTTTAATGCAAGTTGTACAGTCAGATTGAAAACTTTTCTCATTATTTTGGTCAGCTAATTGCTCTTTCTTCTTTCTTTTAGACTGAATCCCTTCTGTGTTTTTTTTTTTTTTTACATCTTCTCTTTTTATTTGATTGAAAACCCACGTGCAATTTATCCCAATGCTGTGACATCTTGAGTGATTTTGTTGAATATCACAAACTTCTGATGTAGGCCTGGAATAATCTTGTTACGCTAAACCTCATCTGAGATCAGTTGTGTATTATTAGCACCCTTTTGTCAACATGACAGTCTGGAACGAAAATATCTCGGCAACTCTGAGGTTCTTGAAAGTCTTATTCTGACCTTATGTCTTAAGGTGAATTTTTTCCCTTTAAACCTTGAAAGAATTCTTGTTTTTCAACATAATCTTGTGTTTTTTCTACACAATCATTCACGTAAACAAAAAATCTTTAAGTATTTCAAAAGAAACCATCCTGCTGTCATATTTATTTGCTGTCTCCTGACATCAAAGTCAGTGAGTGTTAAATTATCATGATTAATGGTGAACAGCTAGTAAAATGAGCAAAGTGACAAATACATTGATTGATTGATTGATTGATTGATTAATGCTGTTGGTATTGAAGAATTCTGTAAACTTTACTTTTGCAACTGCATTTATCATCAAATTGTAACAAAACATTTTCATCTTAAAAGTTTTCATCAAAAGCTGATGCTCGCCATGTTGAACTATGTGGAATCTGTTTGACTTCCAGCCCCAGAAAGCTAAAGTTGTCCCCACTCCGGTCAACTTCACCATCACTCCAGACACCCTGCAGAACACCCGCGAGGTGAGAAACACCAGAGATTCATTTTGTTGCTTCTTTTTGTTTAAACTAGAAACATGTGCATTTCCTGCAAAAAATACAGTGTGAAGGCTGACAGCTGAAGTGATTGCAGGAAAAATGCAGAATATATTGGAAAATACTTGCCTGAAATGCATAAAACTATAATAATAAATGGTCAAGATTTTTACAAAATTTGAAAAGCTGAAAATGAATAGGCTGAATGGGCTTAAAAAGCTGAACATTTTGATGGCTGAACACTTTCCGAGCTGCACATATGCTGAAGCAGTAGGAGAACTTTTCCCATTAGAATGAATGGGAAAACACCTCCCAAACTCCTGCAAGTCTAGAAAAAAGTGTAATGGTTGTGGCCGAAATATTTATACAGCAAGTAACAGGAGACATTGCTGAACTTTGAGATGTGGTTTTTATTCTGTAGAGTGAAGAATTAGGGCGTTAGAGCGAGAGACAAAACAGGTACCGTCTGCTCTCAACCAGAAATTGCAGCTTATGAGGGAGTTGCTGGAGTGCTTGCAGCTTGGGGCTTCTACATCCAAAAGTGTGAGTTCTACATCTGAAATAAGACCGTCAGCTGAAAGCCAACAAGATTTCCTATACTTGTCTGTATATATGATCTATGTGAAGTCAAAGATGTTGGATCCAAATCAAGCTGAAGATAATTTTTTCTCAAGTTTTTCCAGCTGCTCTCCACTCTAGGGGTCATGTGACCCACTCTGGCTCAAGCAATACACACCCATTATAAAATCAGAAGACGGGCTAAAAATCCTTAAAACTAAAACTGTGATGATTTCACAACCTAAAAGAATTACACAGCTCCAGACTTGCTGAATAGTTCAAAGTCTTGTAACTTCGTCAAAGTTGGAATGATGTCTTAAGGTCAAACTATGAAGGAGGAGAAGAGGTTGAAAGTCAAGAGGGTTTGAAGAGGATTTGAAGATTTTCCCATTCACTTCCATTGTAAATTTTATTGTGTAAAAGCTGAATATTTTTTAGGAGGATAAGAGAGCTGAGAAACGTATGGAAGAATATTAATATTATGCACTACAGGCATTGGTGTGAATGCATACAGCATTCAAACTAATTAAAGCTGTAATTAGATTATCTACTGACAGGAACCTTTCTGTCTCCAGAGGACTTCACTGCCGAAGTTTCTTATCAGAGGCCATTTAGATGCCACCAACTGCATCATCAGCCAGCCGCTGACTGGAGAGGTGGTGGTGGAGAACTCGGACGTTCCCATAAAGAGTATTGAACTGCAGCTTGTGCGAGTAGAAACCTGTGGTGAGTACGCGCTGTGCAATGATGATTGGACCTTTCCTTAGTTGCTGTTTTTCTAAACCTCTGCTGTGTTCAGGTTGTGCTGAGGGCTATGCCAGAGATGCCACAGAGATCCAGAACATCCAAATAGCTGAAGGTGACATCTGCCACAGCCTCTCTATTCCCATCTACATGGTTTTCCCCCGGCTGTTCACCTGCCCAACACTGGAGACTACCAACTTTAAAGTCGGTCAGTAAATCTCTCCACGCTGATTTAAGATTTTTTTCAGTCAAAGTGATGCTCACTGTCGTTTTTTTTTTTCATACACAGAAGGCCACATCAAGAGTTATATGCTTTGATTTCAGAAATATAATTGCAAAAAAGTGCAGTCAAGATGTTTCAAATACATGTTTGAGGTCTCCATTTGTTCCCCAGAAAGCACTGAGGAAATGAATATTGTTTGAGCCTTAAAAATCTTGTGTCTAATACCTGGACTCTCTTGTAAAGGAAGAAACCTTTAATAGACAACTTCAAAGTCCAGACACTGGACATACTGATAATAGTAAGTAGCTAGATAAATGTTTTGTAGCTATTGTTGATTTTTAGAAGGTTGATTAAGTAACAGTTTTACTGAACAATAATAAACTTAGCTGTTACAACAACCTTTTTGGGAACAATTTGGAATATATATGTATTTACATATCTATTTTGAAAGGAATAGTTATTTATTTTGCTAGCTAATTTAGCTAATGTTAGCTAGCTATTAGATAAAAAGGATGAGGATTAATTATGGAGATTTAGTATGAAGCTATAGCCAGTGGTCAGTTCTGGCTCAGTCTGGGCTTAATCCATTTGCCAGCAGCTCAAAGTGTAGCTAGTTGCTAATTTCTATATCATGTCTCATTTGCTTTTATTTCGCCATTTTACCTCAGGCTGTGTCAAACTGTTTCATGACTTTGAAAAGTTGCTATGTAACTAGAGGGGACTCCAATAACTAGCCAAAAAGCTAAAAGAGCTACATGTAGTCTTTAGTCTTTTGTAGTCACTTTTGGAGATAATAAGCTAAATAGAAATAACCATGAATGTGTTATTAAAATGTATACATAAAGCTTGTGAATTGGTAGACTTGACACAGAGCCAGGCTAACCGTTTCCCCACATCCATTGTTTATTCTTACAAGCTAACCGGCTGCTAACTGTATCTAAAAGCAGGTTACCCAAAGATTATAGTTTCCCAAAATGTCCACCTTAAGACAATAACATATATCAGACAGTGTCTGCATGTCCCTAAAACGTCTTCAGTGAAGTTCTCTAAATATCAGACCTCAAGTCTTACATTTGAATTTTTGTGGACTTAATTGCCACAAACACTTGATCTAAATTAATTGATCCATTTTTTTGTTGTTGTCAAAAATGAGTCAAGCCTTTCTACATGAAAATCCACATTTTTAACTCTATAACAGAGTCACTCTAATGACATTATTCTTATATAAACCTGTATTCGCAAAGGACCAAATATAGCCTACTTATGTCAAACTGCAACATTTGCGTAAGAAAATTATTTGTCCAAAAATCTGCCTCAAATTTGGTTAAAAAAATCACCTGGTAAAGGTCTTTGGAAAAACTAAAAGTAAAGTGTCTGACATCTCTTGATGACCTGATTTCAGGTATTCACACCCAGTTAGAGGTACTTCTGTTCTCCTTATATGATTGTTTCTTTCTGTCTTTGTAGAATTTGAAGTCAACATTGTCATCGTGCTTCACGACGATCATCTGATCACAGAGAACTTCCCTCTGAAGCTGTGCAGAGTCTGAAGCCTGAGGTCACATCAGCTCAGAGATAAGTTCACTGCAGGCCTTCTGGACTCCCTGATGCTCCCTACAACCAGAAAGGACATGATGATCCTCCCCTGTGCTGTTTCCTTGATTTTCTGAATGATGCTCTTAAGCCGGGGGAAAAAAAACCTCATACCAACCCACAATGGCTCCAGGCTTACTTGACCTAATTTTCTTTCATAAATCGATGAATGTGACCAAAAGTGTTTCAATGATTTTTTTTAAATTATAGTTATTATTTCAGTTAAATAAATGTCAAATTACTGAACGTGGACTTTCCCATTTTTATTTTTTCAGACAATGATGATAATTGACATTCCAACTGTTACCAAAAACAACAAATCTTCATAAACTATGAATAGCTCTGTTGTCACTCCCATTCGGGCATTTTGACAAAACATTTGCAAGGTGTATTTAAAAGCTTTTTTCCACTCCACTTTCATGCTATAATCCCACAATGTAATAATGCGTTTAATAGATGCAAATTTGTTGATGAAAATTTTGTGTCCAAAATCACTCTTGAGCATCAGAGCCAGTGATTTCAGACACATCTGCTTTTCATCAGCAGATGAAGTCTGCTCAGTTCTCATGTAGATAAAAGTGAAATGGCTGGTTTGCATGTTTCATCTTGAAAAATTACTTTAGACTCAGCTGCTGAGCTGTGTGTGATCAAGATGACCAGGAACAAACAGGCTAAAAATGACCGTTTATGCTTCAAGGAAAAGTTTGTGATCTGAAAAGGCCAATTTGCTTTCTGAAAGTTAGATTATTAGATTGATACGGCCCATGTACCGCTCATCAGATCCATTTAGCATAAAATAAAAATTGGATTTAATGTCCTTAATGTATATTTTTCGTTCCTCAGATCAATGTGTATAATGAAAATTATGTCTCCCTATGGAGGACTAAAAGTGCCATAATTAAATAAATTAATAAATACACACACCATTAAATAATTAAATGCATCATTCATTCATTAAAATTGGAATTAAATGGTTTATTAATTCATTAAAATACCATGTAAAAAACTTAGATAATTATGTCACTATTTAATTATTTCATGGTCCTGTGTTGCAGTTCTTCATGAATTTATTTTATCTGTCAAACTCGCCCATCAAAGTTGTTGGGCGGATCCTCACACCTGATTGGTTACCCTGCACATCAAGTCAAGGCAAATTGATTCCAGATAATGGATTGATGCAATCAAACAAAACTTTATTAGCAACCGCTAAAAATCAAGTGGAAGGCTCGGTCCCCTGCTTGCCCCAATGATGATGCAGTGTGCAAGGTGCAGGACAAAATGTCAAAAACTTGCCCTCACTAGAAAGTTTATGGGGGTCCTCCATCAACGTAGGAGCCATGTTTTGAAAGACGTCTTCTTTCAGTTTCAAGATTTCTGACCAAAACAATGGATTAGACTAAATTTGCGTTAGCCCTGCCAACTGACTTTGATGGGCAAGTTTGACAGATAAAATAAATTCATGAAGCACTGCAAAACAGCACCATGAAATAACTAAAAAGTGAAATGTTTTTTTTTTACATAAAATGAATTGGTATTTTAATGAATTAATGACACATTTAATTAGAAAAGGCAAGTTCTGAAGAACTTGCAGTTGTGAATGCTCCCTGTTGACCAGCTGAAGCCAAATGCGGATTGCTGGCTGTGAAAACTTTGAATAATGTCCACAATATCTGAAAACTGTGAAATAATGTAGAATTTGTTAAAAAACTAAAGCCAAACTGCATTGGTAGCTTTGAGTGTTGCAGTTCATGAAATGCAGAAAAAAAGAAAAAGAAAAAGAAAATCATTAGTTGCTCATTAAAACTAAATTATCAAAATCTGGGCAGAAATTACTTGCTGATACACTACAAATTTTAATGAGCAGTTGGATAAATGATTAGATTCTGTTACACTATGCGCATTATGTTTTGTAGACTGCATGCAGCCATACAAGTTAAACCGTTGCATATAATGGCATTAAGAGAGCCGTCTGCCTTCAGAACCTCCAACAGATAAACATCGAACAGAGACGAGTTCAAACACGTTTTGTTTATTCAGAGTATGAATTGGTCTCTGCACATGTCTCAACATTTAAATGATATAAAACACTCCATGCTCATTTGACATTTTAATGAAACAAACTGGTAAAAAATAAAAGGATAAAAGAAATGAAGGGTCGGCAGGTTCAGGGTTAAGACATCACGGGGCTTGGCGCCTCCTCCCAGACAGCACAGGGAAGTCATCAGGCAGCAGAGCATGATCTCTGCAGGTGGGACAGGTGCTCTGCTCCTTCAGCCATGACTTGATACACTGAACACAACCAGAACAAAGACTCAACATTAAAACTGGAAACAAGTCAGAGGAGACTGATCCAACCAGACATTTAATTTATATCATGACTCCAAACAAACTCTTCCTTTTTCGGCATTTCTTGTTAACTAATTGTTGTTAGCTAATCCTGCCAGCGCCAGCGCTACAACAACAATGAAATGTCGTATCACATAAGGGAAATCAAAATAATCAAAGGGCTATGCTCCAACACCTCCATCACGTGTCCATTTCTTTAACAGCAGTATGGCTCACCTCTTTATGGAAGCTGTGTCTGCACTCCAGCACACAGATGTCGTCTGGAGTCATGTCATCGTGACAGATGATGCAAGGATCCTCAACATTCAGCTGCAATCCAGACAAAGACACAGTCAGGTCCAACTGACAATGTGTTGGACACATCTGTTCCCCTCAGGATAAATTGTAATAACTGTAGTGATCTGCTAACTTTTCATCTAACATAATCATGAGATTAAAATTCATCTGCCACCCACCCAGTTTTCTTTTTTTTATTCTGCATATTATTATTATTTTTGTTGTTGCCCGTTCCTTGGGCACATCGTTCTCTCTAAATAAAAAATGTTATATCATTAAGGTGGACTGTTAAAAACATTTTTCTTCTCCATAAAATCATACTCATCTCCATAAGTCAAACTCTTTGACTAATGCGAGTGCAGTCTATATGACGGGATGATTTTGGACTTACTGCGTTTGAGTGTGTGGCTCTCTGTGGTCCAAGTGACTGCCAGACTGGGGGCACTAGAGGGGGTGTGGCACTCTTAGCTGGACTCCCACGTCCCATGGCATTCATCTTGGCAGCATTAAGCTTCTCCTGAGAGGGGAAAAAAAGTTATGTCATCTGTTAACACAGAGAAATGAGAAATACCCAGTGATTGATGGGAATGAAGGATAGGAATACTTTTGACTTTGTCTTTAAGGCTTATGTGATGATCGACTACGGCTACTACGACTACTACTACTACTACTACTACCTGATGGTCCAGGATCAGCTGGGTCACTCCACCGACCATGTCCTGCAGTGCCATGTTGCTCAGGCTTCCACCGCTGGTTGAGCGCAACTCCTGAACAAACCTCATCAAGTCTGGCCTGAACACACACGAAGTAAATTAATCAATAATGCCTACATTTGAAGATTCAATTTCTTCATCACTATTCACTGCAGGATCATGGACAAAATTATAGTTGTAATCACTTCATGCCGGCGCTGTATTGCGTGCCAGCAGGCTGAACAGAACAATATTTGTCCTGCAAGTTTCTCCAAGTTTAAATGTGATGTTTCCTCCTTTTGTTTGCTTATCTTTTAGAGGCCCACAATGCCTTTATCATCACATCTAAACTCTTACAATAAATGTAGTATTGAAAATTAAGTTAACAGAACAGAACTACTGTATATATTTTTTTTATTTTTTGGCCTTTTATGGCTTTATTGATAGTTCAGCTGAAGAAGTGACAGGAAACAGGATGAGAGAGAGAGGGAGTGACACGTAGCAAAGGGACCCAGGCTGGGAGTCGAACCCGTGTCCGCTGCAGCGAGGACAAAGCCTCTGTACATGGGACGCCTGCTCCGCGCCCCAGATTTTCTTTTGATTTCAACCCTTTTCTTTCATACTTTAATGATTTAATGAGCTCTGTACAGCATATACTGATATCTCTTCAATTAACTAATGTTAGCCAATTTAGCTGTAATAGAGTGGACTAAACTCTAAATACACAAAGACAACCATCTGACAGGCTGAACAGCCAAGAAGGCAGCCATCTGTTAATGATCTGGTTACAAAATCTGGGATAGAAAAGAACTGAGAGGAAAATAAATTAATATATGATTCAGAGTTCACTTGCATGCAATGGAATGAGTACATAACTGTGTATCGGTATTACCTTGTGTAGTCAGGGAACATGGTGGACAGGCGCTCCATGGCTTTATCAAACACAGTGCTGCGTGTGTGTGGAGGCTCCACAATCCTAGCTGGGGGTTTGTGCAGCATCTGAGGCGGAGCAGCTGGTGTCTCAGCTGCAGGCTGCTGGAGGAGCGGAGGAGAGCTGTGGGAGGCTGCAGACGAAGGAACAAACTCTTTGGCTGCTCCAGACAGCTGCAATAACAGAACACAGGAGACGGTTATCATTTTTTCTAAATTGAATCACTCATTACTCGTAGCTTACAATTGGTTTTGCTACTGTATATCATTTCTGATGGACACATTCTACTATTAGAGATTTACAAGGTTTTCCTGGACTGATTATTTTCTGGATTTTTTTTTTTTTTTTACCATTTATCTGCCAATAATCTTTTACATTCAGGGTCGAATCTCATAAAGAACATGTGCGACAAATAATTGTTTTGGTAAAACCTGTACAATACAAAGGGTATATGTACGTGATATTTGATCACAATGACAAAAAATATTTTTATTTGAAAGAATTAGGTCTGTAAAGGTCTGTGGAAACATGGTCCTTCTGGTGCTCTTCAATATCCAGGAGAAAAAGATGTCTTTATATTACTGACTTCATAAAAAACAAAAATGACAAAAGGTATTTAATAAATTGTATCGGTTTGGTTGAACTGGTGAAATGTCTTACTGTTGCAGCTGGAGGTTCAGGATGGTTGTTGATGTTGACTGAGAGGAGCTCGCTTACTCTTCTACCGTTCTTCACTTGATCCATCTGCTCCTGGAACTGTGTCTGTGTAACATACAGAGACAAGTCTTAGTAAACATCTGGTTTAAAACACACATCCAATCCAAAATGGATCTTTACAACTTTAAGTCCTGGACACTAGTGACGCATGATGACGCTAGATTAATCAGTACATTTCTTTTGGTCCATGAATTGACAGATAATAATAAAAAAACTGCCTCTTAAAGCTGTAGTCTGTAACTATTTTGTGTTTACACTTGCTAAAACTGTCATTATGATCTGACAGTAGAATAAGATACGGGTCTGCTGTGTCAAAATGCACTGTGTGGCTCCACCCAGTGGCTGTAATTTGATTTGCAAGGATCCACTGCTCCTGTCTCAATACAACCAGTCAGATACTTTCAAGCTCAAACTGTAAACAATGGCGGAGAACAGACAACAACAACAACAGAACCGAAAAATGCCCCACCACTGCCCTCGTCAAAGAGAAGAAATAAGAAGACTGATGAAGAAAAAGCACTGTAAAAACGAAGAATTGGACCGAGCCAGAAAGAAAACAAGGATAATTAAAGCTGCAAGCAGCGATGAACGGGCCCTTGCAGTCCACATGCGTCAGGGCATGCTGCTGTCGGGCTGTGCCACTCAGATGTATTCAGGGCAAGACCCTCTACATGTTTGAGCAATTTGGAGTAGATGGCAAATTGTATGTGGAAGTTATACTGGGTTGATGGTTTTATGGCGAAGCATCAAAATGGAACATGCAACTAGGTGTGACCTAGGTGAAAGCTTTTGATAAGTGTTGTCCACAGATGCTACTTGCAAAGCTTGTTGCAAAATCGGTCAAATGGCCAAGAAAGGAGTTGGAAAAAATACGTTTATGTTTTTTTCACAGAGGTTTAGTGGCTCATGGGGAAGTAGTCACCTGAGTTTCATGTCACTGGAACAAACCAATGTGGAGACATGCAACAATTTGTGTTTTGAGCAAAATGTACAGGAAGTTGTTATTTAATAACTTGAGCATTGTTTGTAATATCAACATTTTAATAGGTTTTTGTCAGGAGTCCACAGATGCTGTGTGCAAAGTTTCATGCAAATCGGTGAAATCGCCTGGGAGGAGTTCGAAAAAGTAGGTTTGTGACATTTGGCGAATTTGCAGGAAAAAAAAAAACGGTAGGCGAAATCGGCGTGGCCTATATCACGAGATTCAGCACAATTCAGTGAACGCGTGTTTTTTGAATGTGTGACAAAGTATGTGAGTTATAAATGAAAACACACTTTCCTTGAATATAGCGCCACCTAGTGGTGGAAATTGACGAAAATAGCTTATGAAATTTTTCGGCAGGTATGACATATTCCAAGTTTGGCGAGTTTTGGGGTATGTTCAGGCAGTGAAAAATGCGATGATTTGGGACGAAAAAGTGGTAATTCGAAAAACAATAGGGACCTCGCAGGTCAAGACCTGCTCGGGCCCTAAATATTGGAGCGTCATTTCAGAGTTGGAGGGAGCTGCAGGATTTGTAAGGACTCAAGAGCGTCACAGAGTTTGCAGTTTTTCTGCTGGACAAGTAGGGACCCCTGCTTAATATATGTTTCATTCTATGTTTTAACCACAAGGCTATGGTGGTGGTGGTTACAGCAGCCCTTTAACACAGCGTCTCTGCATTATCTCCGGAGCAGTGGTTCACCATTTCTCCGCCAATGGTGATTGACACAGAGTGAAGCATCTCCGCCCTACTGCCATGTAATTCACACAGAAAGCCAGCGCTGCGGCTCCTAAAGAGGCGTGAAGGTATTCGTCATGATGATGACGTCGGTGTTCCCCAGGTGTTCCCCCTATTAATCTAAACCCGCCGACAGTTTATAATTATATGGATGCTGTTATAATGTGTAGTGATTGAGATCCTGACCCACCAAACATCCTGTAAAGTGACGAAGATACGTTTTTCACGCTAAATTACATGATCACCATCAGTAAACTGGACGCTGTCTGACACTGTCTGACCCTGTCACTGGCAGGACGGAGGCCGTTTTCTGGGGGAAAGTCCCCTGAAGTCTCGATCGGGAGGGCTGACGGTCGCGGTGATTTATTTTCATCACAAACACTTGGTGAGTTAAAGTTTTTTGCCGGTGACGAAGACTCAGTAGGATGGGCAGGAGGACGGAAGCTTCTCCACGTACAGCTGTGGTATTTGTTTTCCTCATGAGTTGCCAACGACAGTTGCAGTTACTACGTTACTTTTGTTCGGTCCTGTAACGTTGCTTTGTGGGACATTTCTGTGTATTTAGCAAGTGAAGGACCAGTGCAGTTATCAGACTAATCAGACCGACACGCCCCCGCTCCTCACCTCCGGAATATCCGTTCACACTGGGGCGGCTCACCAATAATGCTGCCCTGATACTACCTCTAGAGGTGGATCAGCGCCGGAGCGTTTCCGTATCGGAAACTTTCACGCAGAGGAGGGTGCGGAGAATTGGCACAGGATCCCTGCATGCAAACGTCAGTGTGAATGGGGCTACTAATACTCGCAATAGCCCATACGGCCGTACGATGTTGCAGTCGAGCTATGTAGCTTGCTGCTAAATCTAGCTTGTATGCCAACTCCGTGCCATGTTCCAATATCCATACTTACTATACTTAGTTTGAGTACAGAGGGTGTTCTGATATCGATCGCGGCGAAAAGAAGTGCACCTAAAGGACCCGGATTTTGCCCTCGCAACGGCAAAACATTGAGTGTGCAATGATGTACACTTTAAGCACTCAACGGCCGCCATCTTGTCTACGCAGCGGAAGAAGCGGAGCCAGGCAGAGGCACTCAGTTCGGATTTTTTTTTTTTTTTTAAATAGCTACTGAGATGACAGCGCCTGCAGCGGAGCCATATTGCAGGATTGTAATTGTTAAAAAGTAAAGTCGTAGATGTCTTTTGTTCACCGTTCAAAGCGGGATGTTTTTGGCAGGTGATGAGCTGTGGCGGCTGTCGCGAACGCAATTTCCGGTAAGGGAACCTCCGAGTATTAGATTTGGAACAACACTCCATGGCTGAAATCTGCGTACTTAGTACGTTTAAGTGTACTCATGGAAGTATGGATATCGGAACACAGCACCGGTGCTTAGCTTTGTGTTTATAGCTACTGGTTAGCAGTGTCTTTTGAGTGACCAGGCAGTTATAACGTTAGTTTGTGTTCAGTATGCTCTGAAGTGGTTGAATTGGTTTTGAGAAATATTGTTACTCATCATTGAGAAAGGCAGCACGGTGATGATCACCTGGTAACTCTGTCTACCACAATGCGAGGAATAGTGTTCATTTCTCGGGATATCTACAGTGACTGATCAATACAACTAAATTACAATGATGAGTGCCTCTGAGGGCTTATGTTGTTATTGTTGTTATTTTTAATGCAACATCTTAGAACTGTGCTCATTCAAATTTTCTGGCAAAGTCAAATTTTTTCTCAAAACTCCAGTCTGCAGCTTTAAACGGACAGTGTGTAACTATTTAAGTAATTTATTTACTCAAATCAACGTCTTCGTTCATAAGTAAGTCCGCATTGTTGTACAATTACCTCTGCCAACAATCTGACTAATCCTCCTGAGCGAAGAATTATCTATCTGAATATACATAGCATGGGTAAGCTCTACGGAGTCCGCCATGTCTTTCCGGGTGTAAAAAAACTATGGACTGCCGAGAGGGACACAAAGCACTACGTAGTAAGGCTAAACGCGATTTAGCTCAGACCTAGCTTGACTGCGGAACTGAGAGGGAGCTCAGCGAAAGCGCTCGTCACTAACTGACAACTAACTACATCTTTACCTCATTACTTGAATCAGTAGAAATACACGACGCTGTTGGAAAAGAGTCCATATTTTGAAAATGTGTTTTTTGTCCGTCAGGGCCACCGTAGTTTCTGGAACGTCTTCAGGACGGGAGGGGTGAGCAAAATAGTGTTGCAATGTAGAGCCTCACAGCTAGATGGTGCTAAATACTCGATATATTACACACTGTCCCTTTAAGTTGATTCTTTCAAATATCTTGTTTTCTCCAACAAACAATAAAGAAGCCGAATATTTTACATTTATTGTAACGGACAACTTATAAAACCAGTGATTTTCTGTCATTTCTCCTGCCTGTAGAGAAATGCGTTGCTGCACTGGTGATGTAACAATTAACTTTGGAAAATGTCAACAGAAGCTTTTATTGTGCGATGATCCATTTGTGCTTTTCATAGGTTTCATCCTTTACCTCTGCACTGGAGATTTTTTTCTCGATCTCTTTAATGCTGGCTCTCAAGCTGTTTCTGGTGATTTCCAGGTCTTGGTTTTGCAATCTGCAAAAGATGATGGTCATCAGACTTCAAACTGACACAGGGTGTTCTCTTTAGATCAAAGCTGTTATTTCACTCCTGTTACCTGTGTGCTGCTTCGTCTAGTTCAGTCAGCAGAGCTTTGGTGCTTGCCAGCTCTCTGCAGAGGTCGTATAATCCCTGATCGCGGTTGCTCTCCACCACAGACAACTGGAAGAGAAAAACACATCATTTACTGAAGCTGACAGTGATTGATTTAACAATTGGCACACAGAAAAGCTTAGAGGAAGAGTGAAACAAGTGAACCTTAACGATCAAATCCATTTTAACCTTGTATTCTTCAGATGTTTTGTGTGCTTTCCAGTTCACCGTGGAACTGGGAGGACATTTCATTGTTTCCAAAACAAAGTTTACTTGGGTGGCCTAACCAGCTATATAAATGGCAGCCCAAGTATATTTGGTGACTCATTTAATATTCAAATAGAAGAGAAGAGAACGCAGCTGCCATCCACGATCAATTAACTAATAGACAATCTGCCCTTGCCCCCCCCATCTGATTACACTCTGCTGCTCTGCAGACAGTGAAAGAGAGATGCTCTACTTTTACATCCCTACTGCAACCACACTGACTGTGATGCAACCTCTCCTATTCAATGTAAGCCCATGTCGTTGTTTTGTACAGACTTGTAGCCTAAGTGCACCTGGTTGTTGTGATGTCATTCGGTGTTCGGTGGGTTTGATTGGCTGAATAACTACAAGCTTCTTCCACACACAGCTTACCTGTTATAACAACGGAATCACGGGTGAAAGATCCTAAAGCAGATGTGTGTTTTTTGGTCAACTTTAGAAAATGAACTGTTTATTAAGACAGCAAATAACTTTGTGGACAATTAAAGCACCTGTGTGTAATGTAGGCAAACTTTTAAAAAGATTCTGAAGAAAGAAAGTTGATTTTTGATTTTCATTCTGAGGTTGTAAAGTGGTAATATGGCCTAAAATGACATAATAACTCCTCTATGAGAGTGTCGACAAATATAAATATTATAAACTTCATAAAAGTTTCCTTTGTGGTAGAATTGGTTGGTTGTATTGGATTGCATTAGATTGCAGAGGTGTACCTGATAAAAACTGTCAGTATACTGCTTATTATAGAGCGTGTCATTTCCTGTTTCCTTCCTCTATCTTCTTGTCTTTAAAAATTAACTGGCTAGTTGCTTAATAAAGAGTCTGATTAGGGTATAAGATTTGAACCAACCTGTGCCGTGTTAGACCTCCTGGCGGCCAAGGTAAACGAGACCTTACAGCGCTTGATCTCATCCTCTAGACTCATCTTCTCAGCTGCTGACTGATTGCTGAAGGAACAGGAAGAAATTAGTTTAAAAATGGCTGAGAGGTTATTTTGAGTTTAATATACACCCATCGCTCATCACTCACCTCAACTCGAGGAAATCACTCAACTTTGCGTCATAGTCAGCTTTCTTTTCGCGGATGGTTCTGGCAAGTCTATGCAATGGAAAAAAAACAACACAGATGTAAAAAAAAAATAAGAGATCAATCATCAGATCATCAGTAACCATATGGCATTCATTAATAAGAGATATAATTCATACAGTACTGATCCAGCTGATCGTATTCGGTCTTACCTGCCGTGTTCCTCCAGAATCTCTTCGGTCTCTACTTTGAGCGACCTCAGTGTTTCCTGGTTGGCCTTCTTTTCCTTCTGGTCCTTCTTCACCTCCTCTTCCAGCTTCTGCTGGAACAGTGCCAGCTCTTGGTTGGTCACCTTCACAAGAGAAAACGACCAAAAAAACAGTTTAGCCATTCAGATGCAGCTCATTGCTTTATTAATTCATTCTAACGGGTATTGGGACGTACTTGTATATTGACAGTAATCTTCTGTACTTCTTCCTCCAGGTAAGCAACATCTTCTTTGTGCCGGAGGTTGACTTTGTCAAAGCTGTTCGCCATTGTCTTGATCTGCTCCTCCATGTCCTTGTTGCTCTTTAGTTTTTTGTTAATGTCACCCTGGAAAGAAAAGAAAGAAGGCAACAACAAAACTCAGATAACAACTTAACCTAAAGTGATTAGTCAGACTACAGGATGTTGGCCAGTATTTGGTATCTGTGTATATGCCGCCCAATGAGTGACAAGGAATTACAGGACTGAAATGCTTAACTCTGTTTCAGGTAATCTAGAAACACTTTTCTGTCAAAAATTTCTGTGTAAATTCAGCACTAATTTAGACAAGTTTTTCAGAAAATTTGTGGCAGAAAATGTAAACTAATGCACCAACTACACCGATACACTGATGTTGGAAGCAGCTGGTAACACTTTTCTTGCCTAGTGGCAACAACTAAGGACAATATGTGAGTTTAGTCATTCAGTCTATTATAGAGACATGAAAGCAGATAGAAATTGTGCCAGCCCGACTGGATTGCAGGTCAGTCCTCATTTTTCCGGAGATTTGGGGCCCAGTGGCTGACTAAATTGCCAAATTGTAAAGCGGGGTTTAGAGAGAACCAAGGTAAACACAGTAGCCTTTACTGTGCAATCGATTTGCTTTTAAACAATATATTGAAGTTGTCTAGTGGCAGTTTAAAGGAGCACTATGTAGTTTGGAGAAGAAATTCAAACTCAGAATTTCAGTATTTACCGTATTAATAAGGTAATAACACAAACTGAGAAATATTTTTTTTTCCCCATAACTGTATAAAATGCAAATAAAAATAAGGTCCCCAGAAGATTGCTTAAAGCTAGAAAGGTGGCAGTTTGTCGGTTTTGGATCCGACTCTGTTACTACTCTTGGATTCACTCAGGTTTGGATAGTTGCACTCTTTTTACAGATAATGCAGTAAGCTACATGGAACTCACCGAGCTGATCTCGAAACGCTCATGACGCTCAGTGTTCACTGCTACACTTCTCATGGTCTCCTGACATGTCTACAAAAAGATTAAAAAAAAAAAAATAGCATTTTTACACACAATTCAACCTTATGTATTTACATGAACTCAACCTCGTTTATTTAAAATGCTGGTGAAACATTGGTATTAACCTGTGAGGCTGCATGTTTCTTCAAAAGGCTTTCTTCAGTCATCATGGGAGTGCCTCTGTCTGATGATTGATCAGTCTCTGAAACTCCAGCATCAGCTTCACTCGAATAGAGATCCAGCTCTCCGTAGCCATTAGTTAAAAAGTTAGGGGCTTCATATTGACTGTCAGCACTAGCCCAGTGTGAGTTGGGATTGTTCACACTGAAAGCGATTGCATGAGCCGACAGTGGAAGAGAAGGGTTAAAGCCATAAACATAAGGACTTGGGAGGACGGGACAGACATCTGTCTGTGCAGATGAATAACTGTCCACATAGTTTGTAAAAGCAGGGTCATGCAAATCAAGTTGAGAGTCTGTGTCAGGATCCAGGATTACATCCAGGTCGTCCAGGTCATCCAGGCTGGCTCCATTCCCGACCTGCTGCAGGGAGACAGCATGCTTCGCCAGACCGATAGACCTCCCCATCTTTATGAAGCGAAGAGACTCCAGCAGGAAGTGCTCAAAGCCACCCGCTTCCTGGATCTTCAGTTGAGCTACAGGAGGGAAATTTTCGAGTTCTCCCACCAGCAGAGGGTCCTCAGCAACCAGGGGACCATGCTCCTCCAAGATCTGAGCAAAGTAGCTGCAGGAGAACAGAAACATCAAAACATTTCAATCAGAAGGAGAATAAACATGGAGATTATTATATCTATAAGGTATTGAATCTTTTCACTTACTCATACAAACTCTCTTTGGTTGGGTCAGGGTTGTTGTCCAAAATCTTTTTATAGTGACTTGTGTGTCTGGTGCTGTTGTACTGGTCCTCAAAATTGGCCACTTCCTCTCGAAGATGACTGGGTACACTGAATGGATCACCGGGGTCGAGGAATGATCTGTTGACAGGAAGTCTAAACGTTAAAAATATGTATAATTACAGTTACAACACAACACTGTGTCCAACTGGATTGTCCAACTTACAATGACTCATCTTCAAAAAAGTCTTGGTCCCACTCTTCTCTTGAAGTTACGCCTCTCGTCCCAGGCAAAACAAAAACACCCTGAGAGGAAGATGAGAGGAAACCAATCAGAATGATGCCTAGACAGTCAGATTATCATCATAAGAAAACTACCAATCAGATATCTGACCTTTGGCTCTTTCTGTTTCTTTTTTCTGCCTCGGGTCTTCATAGGAGAATTCTGAAATGAGAAGAAAATGAATAAGAATAAGAAGAATAAGAATAATACCACTACTAATAATAATAATAAGAAATTAACTTTAAAAAAATCAAGTTTAATGCCATTTGCGTAATGCTTCCTTCAATATTAAGAGGATCAGGCAGAGCCAAGAGGTTAAAAACAGGTTAAAAGAATAGTTTTACCATGGACGATTTCTTGGCCTCACAACTTATCACATTATCCATCTACATGACCTTTAAGTACAGTAAGTTGATATGTCAAGCACATTAATGTCAGTGATTCACAGTTGTACATAATAATTCCTAAGAAAAACATGATAGGGAACAGAAAAGCAGAAGAAAATTGAATGAAAATATAACTGTTTATTTAACTTGCCTATTATGAGATACTGATGCTTCTAGCTATAGTGGAATTCCCACCAAAAGGGATTTATAGGTGCGTGATGTCACTTGACAGCCCACAACCTTGTAGAATATAATGTATAAATAATGTTACTGTCTACAGCAGTCAAGAAAAAATGTTTAACACCATAATTCAGACCCCTGAGGGAACTGAATTTTATACTTTTAAAGACGTGCAGACACTCTGTGCTAGCCGTTTCCATTTGTGTCCAGTCTTTTCGTTAAGCTATGCTAACTGGCTGTAAGTGGAAGCTTTATATTTACAGTACAGATCTGACACTGGTGTAGATCTACTGCATGGTAAGAAAACAAATAAGTATATTTCCCAGTTTCTTAAATTAATCATCAACCCACGAAAACCATCAGCAATTCAGTTTTTAAAGACTTACATTTTGATTTTCATCAGACTTTTTTAGGACTGAACAATGGCCATCTGAAAAAGAAAGAATAAAAGTTATATCGTAATGTTAGAGCAGAAGCAGAAGACAGCAACAATGAACGAGCCTTCAAATCAATTGCAAGTCGAGTTAAATATACGTACCCATCATATCAAAATATTCATCCAGTATACTGTGGCAGGAGACATACTCATCTCTATGCTCCTCCAGAGTCCAGATAAAGAGTCTCATGTCATGTGGTGGGGCTTGTTTTAGGTATTCAGTCACAGTCAGGCCAATGCTCGAAAACAGCTCTGGTCTAGTACCGAGCTTTTCTATAATCACCTCCTGCAGGGGAGCAAAGTTCAGCAAAAAAGCCAAATCCAGCTGCTCCAAGTGTCCAGAGTAGCGCTCGATGAAGGATTTGGCAGCATTCAAACCTTAAGGACGCAGAAAGTAGTTGGTTGGATAAATTTATACTGATGTCCACCATTTTTACATGTCATTCTCTATGCAAACAATCTTGTTTCACTGCCTCCAAATCTTAATCCTCATGCATGTGAGCTTTTGAAAAATTTAACCTCTTTATCATCCATCATTCATTATCATCTAAAAAAGGTATGCATTCAAAGTATGTTTCCCTCCAAACTGTACTTAAGTTTGGAGGGAAAAGAAAAGGAAGAAACTGTACTTAAGTCTATTTTATCTACCTGCATTGTTGAGCTGGCACGCCCAGTTGTTGAGTTTAGGATTTAAATCCAGACAGCTGCTGAGTAGTTGGACGAGGACACGAGCCCAAACCCGGTTCTTCCTCTCCAACAGCAGCTCAATAACCTGACCAAGAGTCTCTAGCTGCTCCTGCTGCCAGTTCAGTATCCTCCCAGCGATCTGGTTCCCCTTCGACAAGTCCAGCTCGAGCCAGGGCTTCAGACTACTTGTCACGGCCAACACCTGCAGGCCTTTCTCCTCTCTCAGTAGCTCCAAGTTCTGGCTGATCTGAAGAAGTACTCGATCTCTGTAAATCAGCCAAGCTGAAAACAAGGGGGAAACATAACAGAAAGTGAGTCATCAACACTGGTTTGAATAAAACTAAGATAAATGCAGCTCTGTGTAGTAATGTAATGTAGCTGCCTGTGTCTAAATGTGTTGCCCAAGAGTTGATAGTTGATTCAGCCGATTTAAAAGCAAGAGGAAGTCAAAAAAAAAAAAAACATTTAAAAAGGAAGAAAAAGCCAAATTGTAAGTGAATCTATCCTAGAGTTTTAATTAATTCAGCTGGGAAAACATAGGATGCACCGCCATGGCTGATATCATTTGTTCACTTCAGCTTTTCACAAATATTTGTTGGCTGATATGTAAAAGAAACAACAGTACAGATAATGCTGATGATAACAATTTGTCCACTGCAAAATGTCCCACTCTGTACAAGTCTCTGTCGCAATTCCTTACATGTCTCTTTCTTGCGCATTGCCTTTTCTCTTTGACATATGAATTATAGCCTGTTTCATAGTAGTGGACAAAGTTTTTGTAATCGTAAAAAAGGGAGCCTTGTCTAAAATGTTCAGTATTGAGTATCTGTGAATTCTGGGTTAGGGTTTTTAAATGGTGACTAAAATTCAATTTCAGAATCAGAATCTAAGACATGAGACAAAATAGTGTAGAAGTGGACATAGCTGCTTGAAAATATGTTAACCTTTTCAGCATTAGAGAACTTTTTTACCATTATTTTCTTGATTATTATATATTTTTTATGGAAACAGAATCTGTTTTTCAGAAGTCACTGGGCCACATGACATGGAAATTATTGAGAAAAAAAATCAGAATTTCTGCATATTCATATTCATATAAAATAGAGAAAGCACTAAAGTAAAATAAAAAGCTGCGTCTCATTCGTCCAGTTTACCAATACCTGCTTTACTAATTTACTAATCTGCTGCTGGTTTGAAGTCACTGGGTCGCATGTCATGGAAGATGTTGAAAAAACTGCAATTATTTTGTATTAATATATTTATGCTAAGTAATCTAATGACAATCCCTAAATCAGTCTCCAGCGATTCAGTGCGAGGCTCTGGGAGGTGAGCTGCTGCTAACACTGGGCGAACCTCAGTAAATTCGCGGCTGGACCCAAGTGAATATCTGCCAAATAGCTAACCTAAAACTAACTTCAAAGTCTGCAACGGAAGACTCGTCGAACCAGGGTGAATAGGATGACGAGGATTTCAGTCACTCATCTTAAATGGTGGCTTGTGGAAATGACACAAATGGCAGTAATTACAATAATAATCGATTTCAAGACAACTTAGGGTGTAGTGCCTTCACTGTGTGCGACTTAAATTCATCATTGCCCATGTTATTAAACCTACAAAAATCATGTCTTTTTATTTTTTGCGGCAGTGGCGCTGACAATCCAGCAGCAGAATGCATATAGGGGAAACACTGACACATCAGATAACCTTCCGCAATGATTGCAGGCTCTTTGGTGGAGCTCTGCTTGCAATGAAGTTCCATTATGACAAATGAATGGACTACTTGTGTAGTGTCATGAAGACATGACATGTGTCACTACACAAGTCACCCCCCGCAAAAAAGAGCCTCACTTTCAGGTTGGAAAAGCCGGATTTATCCGGAAGAATCACACCCCTGAAAGATCCATTATGAACACAACATATGTATTAAATCAGAAATATCATACTTCAGGTTCTCCTGACAGTACACAAAAGGTTGAGCGGTGCAATTACAAAAATGACCTCTTCAATAATGAGTGCAGTCAGAGAAACAGTTCAGACACCCTTATCATTCAGCAGCAGTACCTTTCTGTTGAATCTGTGTCGCAGAGTCCTCTTTCTTCTGCAGAATCTCATCATTGATCGTCTGCTTTTCTTGAAATGACTGCTTATGCTGCTTCCTCTTGAGCCGACGCTCTTCCTTTGATTTTAATTTCTTTAGACTAAACATTTAAAAAGGGCTCATTAGAAACCACTGGATCTACAGGCAGTCAGCAGTATGTTGTTGTATGTATATTGTACTTGGCTGCAGCCTCACCTTGTACATTTCTGATTCACTTTCAGCTTCTTTGCTGTATACCGTTTTGGGATGGTGGTTTCAAACTGAAGAGAAAAGGAAATCAAATTAAAGTCACACAAAGTCACACTCATCCCTTGGCTCATGAGCACAATGACTCTAAAATCTTACTCAACCTGCAGAGCATCCCCTTACCTTACACTTCACCAGGCCTGTTGGACCAAAAATTTTGATACTACAGATTCGTCCGGCACAGTCTGGAGTCATACAGGGCTCTTGCAGGAAGTCCTGCAACACAACGATGGACTTAGACTTGAAGCAAGCGGAAAGAGTCAGCAAATGTTTAAAAGAAGTGCTGCTCTGAAATCTAAATGTACCTTTTCATTCTTTTCAGAGAAGGACGATGCTTTGAGGGTCTTCCAACAGGTCATGTGATATTCAATGATGCAGCTCTGACAGCAGCAAATCTGAATGAAACCCTACATGAAGCATATATATTTAAAGTTGATAAGTTATATTTATTTTTAAATAAAAAACAAAAAACAAAAAAAACTGTCTGGCTGTGTTTAATGGCTGCCATTTACCTTAAAATCCGGGTCTGTGAAGTAGATTTCAGCTTTCAAATGGCAATTGCATTTCTCGAGTCGACAAATGGCATCAGGAATAGGAGGAAATTTGCACAACTCAATAGTGCTGTCAAGAATTTCCTAAAAAAAAAAAGAAGGAAATACAAGATGAGTCCAATGTGTAAACAAAGTATGTATTTTCTGGCATAAAAATTATGAAGTGAAATGTAATTATGTAACGCATTTACTTAAAATTGTTTGTCACATACACACAAAACTACAATGACAACACATACCTTGAAATAGTCTGGCTGCGTTTCTTTGACAATCTCTTTTGTTAAAGGCCAGGTGAGTTTACCAGGAGTTATTTGATTCTTGACCATCTGCAGGGAGTCTGAAAACTGCTGCAGAGCAACTGCAAACCTGTCCGCAGAAAAGACATGCATGTTGAAGTCAGAAACAGCAAAAATGTGTAAATCTCTCACAGAGAACTGTACTGTACCTGTTCTCTTTGACATACACCCTGCCAATGGCATAGAAAACCAGACACTGAAACGTCCTCTCCTCAAATGACTTGATCTTCGCTAGAAGTCTTTGTGCTTCTCCAAGTTCCTGTGTTTCACAAAGCAAACACATAATTTCACATATAATTTCAATCCTCAAATTATCCTGGCCATGTAATAGGGATGTAACAGTTACCGGTGTCACGGTAAACCATGGTAAAATTCCCGACGGTGAAGGTTACCATTTTAGTTTCAACTACCACGGTAACCGCTGCGGTCGATAACCAGGTGTGGAAAACTCCCGAAGTCTCACTATGCAGGCGCAGCGTACAACGTGCGCTTGTTATGTAGTGAAGAAGACATGGCGGAGGGAGGACGTGATAGTAGCAGCCCTCAAGGCATTTTTCCACCTTCAAAGAAACCAAATCTGAAGTCTGGGTGTATTTTGGTTATTATAAGAATGCTCAGGGACAGCTGGTCGAGGATGGCAGCCCTATCTGCAGGAGCTGCGAGAAGAAAGTTGATGCGAGGGGCGGCAACACATCCAATTTACTTACTCATTTGCGCAACCATCACCATCAACTGTTCAGCGAATATAAGGTAAGCTAACCTTAAGCTCGGGTGCATGATGAATGTGTATGTCGAGTTTTCTCTGTCTTATTTGCTGTTGTCACTAATGTAAACCAGCTAGATAGTGGTATAACTGAACAAAGTTGATCCGTGATTTGGCACGTTATCTGAACCGCTTATCAACTGTAGATTTCACTTTTTAACATCAACCAAATAATTCCCCAAATACTGATGCAGAGCTGCAGTGAGGAGGATTTGAGACAAACATGTACTGGGTGGACTGAGTTAGTGAATGCAAACTGACTGAGATCACTAACTTTCATCTCAGCTCTGTTCACCGGAGCAGCGTCTACCTGTGGCTCAGCAGACATTTGACCAATAAGACTGACCAAGTCCACTGACAACAGACGAGCAGGCAGACAGAGAGACAGACAGCCAATATATATTAGTAATATCAGAAATATATAATACTTGTAGATTATTTGTAGAATAGACAATATATAAAGAATAATATAAAATGGTGAATATAACAAGTGCCTAGATAGAGATAAGAGCCAAAATAGAGCAGGCTAAAAACAGGCTGCATCATCACAAAAAGTCAATGACATATTTTGCACAGTTTTGATACATTCTTTAATACTTGTTTAATATTGATTTTGCAGTATTTTGTTAAGGTTTTGAACTATTTTAATATATAATTCGATTTAAATATATATCTTGGTGAAATTATTTCAGTTTATCAGTGATTTTTCAACATTTTGAAGACATTTTAAAAATACAGCGGTATACCGATAACCGAGATAATTTTGGTCACTCTTACCACGGTGTGAAATTTTCATACTGTTACATCCCTACCATGTAAATCCTCTTCGACTTGAAACAAGAAAAACTAGCTTCAAGAGGAACACTCAAAGCTCGACAGACATGAATACAACACTTCGCTGTAGCCTCTCCTAAACAAAAACACCACCAATAATGCCTTCAGGGAAAGTCGTTGTGCAGCTGGATCTCACAGAAATGGCTGCATATTTAATGAGTGAGGATATCGTTTACAACATAATCTAGTAAACTACACCAACCTCAGGCTGGCCGATGTCTGTCAGGGCTGACGCTCGGCCATACAGCAACAACAGCAAATCCAGTATGGAAAGTCCAAGTTCCTGAGAAAGAAAAAGGAAAATCAATCCATCAATCAATCATGTCGTCTACAGCTTTTCTGTTAATCCAGTGATAACAAATTTAAAGCTTTGATAAGCTTCTTAAACTGCCACATTTAAGAAGATGTATGTGTTCAACACAAACCTGACCCAATTATATTCCCAATAAAGTCAGGTTCATGCTGTAATATACTGCCACAGTAAAAATAAATATACATGTTTTTCACGAGATATGAGCCAATTTTTGTCTGTTTTTGTTTGCTGATTGTAGAGACTAACAGGAAACACCGGGAGAGAGGGCATGACTTGCAAAAAATACTTCCCCAGCTGGAAATGTATAATGCATTAGCAGAGTACACATCATCTTCATAAAGTTTTATTGTTGTCTGGATGGTCCAGAGTAGCCAGATGTAAAGACTAGGTAACACAAATCTGCAGTTAGGCTAGACTAGTTTGCTCTTGAAGCTCAACATCATTGTACAAACTTAAAGTATAACCATGTCCTGTGCATCAAATCTACATAACTCTTAAAAAAAAAAAATCAGATATGTAAAGGTTTGCCACACATTATGTAATTCTCTAAATCTGTTCACAAAGTCCTGAGAATTTTGGCACACATAATACAGCATTTTTTTGCAGCAGTGTAAAGTGCTAAAGTTCTGGTTTGCACATCTGTAATATGATCACCTTGGGCGTGCTGGTTTCCAGTAAGGCAAGTGCCTGGCTGAAGGCCTGCTCTGCATTGCGGCTGCGGAGGTCAGCCAGAGCAGTGTGGGCATCCTGTACCATAGATCTCAACTCTTTAACCACACCTGCTTTACTGTCATCCACCTTCAGGATCTGAAGGCAAAACACATCACAGCAGGTCAGAAGTTTGATCTGATCTAATGAGGCTCATATAACCATTTTAGTCATGCTAAAAGTTAAGATGCTCTTCAGTAAAAGCCATTAACACGGATACAATGAGACATGCCACAGTTTTCCCACCTACACTGGAAAAGCTTTACAAGTCTCAGAAACTTCTCCACATGGTTAGATTACAGTTGAAAAGTAAGTAAGATAAGCTCTACCTGATCTCCAGATGGATTTTTGCCCTTTGGTTTCTTCTTTGCTTCAGTGCTGGACTCCGCTTTCCCATCCTTTGAAGAAATTTCACTGAAAGCACAGAATTTTCAGTCAGTCACATAGTCTGAAACACAACAACACCATAGTCTGTGAATCATCTAATGAATGATATCTCTGTGGAGGGATAAATACTTATCAAATACACATTAGCATAAGCATTGATATCAGTCCAAGAACTTCAATTAACCTTTTTGATATTTTGGAGTCTTTAGTGTTGCCCTGTGCCTGTGCAGTCTTTTCATTTTTCCCTGGAAAGAGAAAATCAGTCGTGAGGTCATAAATGACATCGGAACAGAGATTATTTTCTCTTGGATATGATCAAATTACACATTTGTGTTAAATTAGCGTATGATTGCTTGAAAATAATTAACAAATCACTAAATTGTTTCAGCTTCACAAATATTAAGAGAAACCATTGATGGAAATATTTCTTGTTGTCAGGTGTTTAACTCACCTGGCTTCTTATCCATTTTATTATGTGGGACCTGTTGACACACGTTGACACACAAGTTAATTATTAAGACCAAACAATAAACACACAGTACAGACAATTATGTCAGGTGCCTTTAACATCCCTGTTATATTCTAAAAGCTGGCTGACCGGTGCAACTTCACAATTATTCTTTTTATCAGTTAATTGGATTGCATTATTTTCATTTTCATCATGTACATTTTTAACCTTTAAACAAAATCTTTGAAATAATTTTGATGATACAGTGTATTAATGGTGTCCCTGTCACAGTGTCTCTGCCCCCCATCACTTGTTTCTGTACTTTGTCACGGGCTGGCCACACTGGTTGTGCGAGCTGTGCGTGGCATAACATTTCAGCATCCATGTGAACAGGTTAGTATGGCCACAATTACTGGATGAGTCGTGCTTCTCACGCATGTCTCAATTGAGGCTGCAGTGATGCTTCATCTAAAAGACCCATTTTTCTCAACTAAAACAGACTTCCCAGAGAGAAGGTGCAGCATCCAGTGTCTTTTTCCTGAGCCTTCCAGCTTTCTTGATCTGCCACTCCAAGCGCTTTGAGTGGAAAATCCCTCAACTTTTCAGAAAGAAACTGGTGACTGGTGAAAATATTAACCATAATTTTATTTCCTACGGATCATGTCATGTGCCCACATCATCCTTGCTCTGATGCCAAATAAAAAGAAACAGAGAGTAAACCGCAAAGGGGCAGTGTCAACCATACAGCAGTGGCTGTCAAGATATTGTTGTCATAGAGACAAGACACACAAGCAGTGTTTTTACCCTTTAGTGCACAAATGCTTCATGACAGCGCTTCTGAGCCCCTTGCCAGCACTTTTTTGCCTGTAAAAAATGTTGCGTGGACATGAACCCCAACAATCTTGGTTCTTCCCCAACAGCGGATTATGACCGTTCTTTTAATGGTCACCTGTATCACACAAATTTGCTCCAAAAAACCGTGACCAGCGTTGCTAATGGAACTGTCTCGTGTTGGGCATAACATATCTTTAATACTAACCTCACGTGATTACATCTGTATTCTTATCTTTCTTTCATGGACCAATTTCTTTTAATGTCAGCAAACATATGATAGGGATGGTTTAGGTGTAAACACAATTATATCCAGTTACTCACCTTACTCTGTGGAAAAGTATTGGCAGCTGTATCGGTCTTAACAGCTTTAACAGTCTGTGGTCGTGTCTCCATTACAGGTGCTCTGTTAGTGCTGTCTGATCTGCAGGGGGAAAAAACCCAGAAATACAACTGATTGTCCATAAGTGACAGGGGAGATTCTGAAGACCCAGGAATGCACACAAAAACTGACCGACAATTAGCCGTCAATAAAGGTACACAACCTGCTGATTGCAGTCTCTCGCAGTGAGAGGTTCACATGAACACTATTGAAGAATTCTAACCAAAGGAACATCTGCACAAGATTAACTGGCTAGCTCAGGCATCTCCTCTGAGCCTATGACACTGGTCACTATATTGTTTATATATTTTCAATACCTCGAAAGAAATACAATCCAACAATAACAAAGGCAGAACAGAAGATCTATTCCATCATTAAGTAATCATGTTTGATCAATGTGTTTAAAGGTGGCATACACATACCTTTTACAATGAGTTTTCTTCACCTTTCCAACTGAAAGCAAAGCACAAAAACAGTTCCAGTTATGAGTGACAGCAAAACAATTATTTTAACCAGGTTAGTGATTAACCAGTCATTTTTTCCTCAAAAGTTTCAAAAATAAAATTTGAATCTCAAATTTCTGCTCTTAAATACATTTCTATTTTTTTTTTTTTAAATACAGATCAGAATACTTTTTTTCATAGCTCAACAACATTTCCAACAAAAGTGTAAGGTTTCTCAGTAATTTTTCTTTTGTTGAGTCTTGCCCTTACATTTTTGAGCATTGTATAAAAGTACAGATACTGTCACCAGTGTAAATCTGTCTGGGTTTGGGCATTTTTGCAGTTTTTCTATGAGGAAATCTTGACTTCCAGTCTCTTTTTGATGCATCAGAAATATTTAAAAGAAAAAAAGGCAAATATGATCCAAGATGCTGCTGTGAACATCACATCAGTACAGTGAAAATACCTTTAGGTTCTGGCTTTTCAGTGAATTTCTGGTGTTGTTGTTCCAGGTCTTTGAGCCCATCTTGGTCATCCTTACACAGAATCCGGGCTGAATTGTTGGCTTCAATGGCCATTTTGATCTCTCCCATGGAGAACAAAGCCTCACAGTACCGGTAGTGACCCTGTCACAAAATAGTGCTTTAACTTCTGACTCCTGGCATCCTTCACACTGACTTCAAAAACATTACTTGATTACTTGACATTTTGTTGTATTCATTAATGTTTGGGATATAAATACAGTTGCTATTACATGACAGTAAGCATATACAACCATGCTAGCAGCTCTTTGAGCCTGTAATCAAAGCTAAATGCTAACATTAACAAGCTGACGCGCTCAAAACGATAATGCTAACATACAACATTTACCCCATTGACCATCTTATTCCCTTTGTGTCTAGTGCAAATGTTAGCAAGGATGATGGCAAAGTCAGTTTTGAAGGTACAAAGCACAAAAGGGTGTTTGAATGGCATTTTAATTTTAATCTCTGAGAAACTCATTAAGCAAAGATTATTCAAATATCAGATTTTTAAAAAATGTCAAAGATCAGTTTCATTTCCTCTGTTGCTTGTCTGCACAACATTACTGTGACCATAAAAAGACAGAAGTACCTTTGCCCAGAGCGGTTTTATCAGAGTAGCACGTTTTCCGTCACCAACAGCTTTTCTGTAAAATAAAATTCATGTTTGGGTGAAAACATTTCTTAAGCCTTGTTAATACATCATTAAAATCGAGAGATACATAGTGTCTCATTAACATCTTTGTCTTTGTATATCTTTTGACCACTGAAGCAGCTTGATGTTGCAAATCTCGCCCATGCTCTTAGACTTTGACTCATCATACATGGTTTAAGTTTATCAGTATGTCAGTTAGGTCAATCCAGATGCAATGCCTCAGGGGCTTCATGTAGTTGCTAAGCCTCTACTTGTAGAATTCTGAAAGCTGATTAAAAAAAAAAAAGGCTTTTTACTTCTGTCCTTAAAGTGGAAAACTATATTACTGAGATATTTAAAAGTTTTAATTTCAGTTGTGAAAATATGACATGAAAGGTTTCTGACATTAAAAAGTCAATAGAAACATTTTTTTCTTTTTTTTTTA
>CAEMYA010002118.1:444359-461970 GCA_903131615.1 Diplodus sargus
ATATATATATATATATATATATATATATATATATGCATTCACACTGAAAGAAAGGGCAACACAGCCTTTTTTAAGCTGTGAGGAAAAGGGGCTTTATAGGCCGTTTCCACCACAGGAACTTTCTCCAGAAACCAGGTTCCAAGCACCAGCTACCCAAATACAGATAAAAATCTAGGTTGGGGAATTAAATAAAAGAGGTCAGCTGCACTGAGTTGGTGGCTCAAATAGGCCTTTCTTCACTTTAAGCTCTCGTCAGTACAACACATTGATTGGCCAGATTTGTTTTGCAACTCTGCACATTGGTGGTGGTATGCAGCAAAATTCAGATTCCAAAGCGGCACCCTCACAGTCTTTGTTTTATCCAACCAATGGTAAACCACTCAAAAATTTAGAATAAATTAATCAAAAGGACACACAGCAAATCCTCACATTTGTGAAGTAAATCATTTCAGTTTACTATGTTCATATTGGACCCTACCAGCAACCAAGACCTTTTGATGATCTCAGGAACTACAATTGCATTATAACTTGAGGATCCAGACAATAAAGTTAGGTCCAGTTCGATAGATCTATGTGCTAAAAAGACCCATACTCCAGGTGGTACTACTCTTCAAAGGTTTAGAAATGTATAGGGTAAGTTTTAAGTGTTTTTGGTGCCATAGTTCCTGTTTGGGGAAAAAGAGCTCTTACTTAACTAAAACATATTGAACTTACAGTCCCTCTCTCCAAGGCTCTGAGGACTGCTTCCACTGTTTCTATCTTGCGAATGTGCCTCAGACTCAAATCCTCACTATAACAAGGAGAAGGACAATTAAAAACTGACAAGACAAACAGTCTGAATACAACAGATCAAAAGTGATATTATTTAGTGGTTTTCATTTTTTTTGCAGATACCATTCATAATTGTACTTACTTTAAGTCAATTAGACCTATTTGTAAAGCCCATTCGAGAGTCCTGCTGGACTCATCACGCTGTAGCAAAATGGGAAGCCAGAAGGCACAAAGTTTCATCTTCTCTGTAGATTCCCTTCTTGTGTCAGCAGGAAGATGGCGCCACTGTTCAAGAATCTCATCTAAAAATGAAAAACGTGCCAAAAATACCACTTAGTTCCACCAGGTGAAGAACAGCAGCTGAAGTTAAAAACTATTTACTGGATTTTGATGTGAAATCCAGCACTGACAGTCATTGTTTCATCCTGTCCTCATCTGTGGTTGGTATGTGGCGAAACTTCACGCTGCTCCATTTTTTCAGCTTGTTACCGCAACATTTTACAATACACGTGTAAACCATGATTGGATGATGCACAACAGTCTGAAAAATGCTCAAAAGTTTCTAATACGGCCCGCGATGATAATCCAGTCGAGCCCAGGTAACTACGGCACTACCTGAGGTGCACTCCGACCAGTGGTTTACTGAAGAAAGTAGTTCCGAGTATTTGCTTAACGTCTCCTAACGTTCCGTTATTATCCCATAGCATGGTGAATGTGCAGGTCACAACTTGTTTTTTTGGTTGTGTATTTGCTGAGTTTGATGACGAAAACCAATAAATTCCATTAGCCTCCGTAGAGTAGCTGCGCCGCTTGGTTCTTGGCTCCACCGATCTAAAAGCAGCTTGGACCGACAATTAAAGGTAACGAACCTACTGCTATGAATAAAGGGATCATGGCAATGGGCCAATTTTCAAAAATGTTGACCTATCCCTTTAAGGTGAAATATAATGGCAAAATCAAAAATAGTCAAAAACGGCCAATAATACCCTGGAATATCTGATTTCACAACAAACCTAAATATCTCTGACGTCCCACCTTCTAACACAGCCTCATTTGGCCATCCATGAAAAAGCTTCTTAACCTCCCACTTTTCTATAGGAACACATATTTCCTACGGGCACTGCACTAGCATTTCCAAAAGTGTAATAGATAAAAAAACCTAAAATATCCATACCATGTACTTAAAAATTTCGAATGGTTGAATGGTTTCTGTACCTCAAAGTTTATATGAGGAGAAGCAAGAAAAACGTACAGAAACCCGTATAATATTAATAAATTCCAGACGAACAATGGTGTGAATTAAAGAATTTCGTGTGTAGAAGAACATATGTTGTGACACATCATTATCATTATGTAATTACAAAAAAGGCTACATTCAGGAACATATTTTTTTCCCAATTCAATATCGATTCAGAAAATCCTCTGAATCGATTCCGGCAAGCAGTGGCTCCCGATCAGTCGCTGTCCCTCACCAGGCGCCTCTCGATCCCCGCCTCCAGCATCTGAAAGTGCCTCGCCCGCGACCTCACTCAAGGGTCGGATGTTTGATGCGACGCTGAAACGCAGTCGGAGCTGCAGAGACAGGTAGCCGATGTCTGACGCACCGCTTTTTCGGAGACTGTAAACTCCCAGCACAGCCGGTCTCACGCTGGCGGCTGCACTGTGTGCCCACAGGTAGCACTCTCCTCCAAGCAGAGAGGGGGGCTCAGTGTCAACGTGCTACCCCCTCGCGTTTAGCCGGAGGGCAGAGGGACTGCGATTATGTCTATGTTCGTCAGACAAAAATGTACCATGCATTCCCAGAAACAATGGCACTTTCTCAGCTTAACTATGGGTGCACTATTTTATAACTAAACACATCATGTGCCTTTGTTTACATTTCAAGTCGAACTACAAGTTCCTAAAGGAAAGATTTATAATTTAAGATTACTTGTTTTAATTTAAAAATCATCAACAGGTACTCTAAAGGATTATTTGCTTATTACTACTCATTACTGAATCGATATCGAAGAATTTAATTTAAGAAATCAATATTGAATCGAATTGATATTGAACCGAATTGTGACCTAAAGAATCTAAATCAAATTGAATCGTGAGGTTCTTAACAATACCCAGCCCTCGACGTGATATAGCGGCCCTCAAGGCATTTCTCCATCTTCAAAGAGAACCAAATCTGAAGTCTGTGCGTATTCTGGTTATTATAAGAATGCTCGGGGACAGCTGGTCGAGGATGGCATAGAGTATTCATAATTAATTTGACAATAATCCTTTTTGTTTTGATCTAAAAAATGATCCAACCTGTTTCTCACAAAAGTGATATGATCTAAATTGTGAGTTTTGTGATCTTGGTTGCACCCTTAGTATTAAGTAACAATGACAGTAATAGTTAATAATGACATGTTCTATTCATTTTTTTCACAGAGAGGATCTGCTGGCCAATCGATTGCTGCTGCCTCATTCTACTGTATTTAAGGTTTATTTTGCACAGTTTTGATACATTCTTTTATACTTATCCAATGTTGATTTTGCAGTGTTTTGTTAAGGTTTTGGATTTGGACTATTTTGATATATTATAAATCTATTTAAATATAAATCTTGGTGAAATTATTTCAATTTATCAGTTTATCTGTGTTTTTTCAACATTTTGAAGACATTTAAAAAATACCACGGTATACCAATAACATGATCATTTTTGTCACTATTACTGAGGTGAGAAATGTTCATACCGTTACATCCCTAGCTGCACTGTGACCCTTATTTCACAGAATGCACTATTCTGGCTTGTTTCTTCACCACTTTAGCAGATTACCGCTCTATTAGACGACTGAGTGTAGCGGCACTCTCACACAATGTTAACTGTTTATGATTGCTCTTTTTAGTTCAGCAAATACTTGGGTAAAAACCTTTGTGACAGAAGATATACATCATCGAAGCATGTCTTAAAATGACTGAGCTACAGCACTGTATCCCAAAATATTAACAGTGATGGCGTAATAAGACTTCAATGTCGCTTACCTGATGGATTGAGGGTTATCATTAAATGATTTTCCATCATCTAAGGGGGGAAAAAAAACAAAGTTTTTCCACTGACATACAAAATACAATACTTTGGTTAAGTGCAGTTATTTCAGTTGGTGGGTAACAACTCACAGCAGCCACGTGTTCTCTGATGTCTTCACCAAAGTCAGAATCAGAGTCTGAATCCGACATTTTGTACAATGCTGAAAGAAGATTTGCATAAATCATTCAAATCCACTGACTGAAAATCAACATGAACGTGACAGAATTCCTGACAAACAGGTTTCAAGTCTCTACAAGTTCATAGTTTAATCGGAAATGAAAAGAAAAAGTGGCTTTCTGAAAGCTTAACAAAACACATGCAGAACTTCATATTCTTATCAGCAATAGACTAGTTTGTGTAACAGATCATTGAGTTTGCAGGCTTATAAGAACAGTTGAGATGGTTAGTAATTGATTAACCAACGGCTGACAAAAGATTTATCACTGACAATTCTTAATAACCGAGCAAAAACTCAAAATTTGTCCTATCCTATTACTTCAATTAACCGATAATAATAATCAGTTGACTATGCAATTACAAAAATAATACGATAGTAGCTGCAGCATTATTTTACATCTGACCATAGTTCATCACAATCAGATAGAACAAGCATCATGAAGATGTCACCTTCGGCCCTGTAAAAGTGTGATGGGCAGATTTTTACTTTTTTTGGACATTTTGGTTTTACATTATATAATGATTCTAGAAAATAAATCAAATGAATAGCTTGTAAAAAAAAAATGAATAGCTGTTGCTCAACTTATATGAAACCAAAACACTATTAAGTGGTTTGTAAAACTATGAGTCAGGATTTACCAAGAAATTAAAGTTATTGTGGCATTAAAATTATTGCAAGCACACAATAGAAATACAGCATTGTTGTTTTGAAATAGTAATGCACAGGTGGAGTTACTCCCCTTCCAATGGACCACCTTAAGACCTTATTTCAGCAAAAATATGTATGATGGTTAGTGGCAAGAGATAATGAATTAAGACAACTCTTTTCCTACAACTGGAATATGAGCCCTGCCTTGCCCACAAAGGGCCTCAATGGAATCTGGCTGTTTTTCCACACAGCCCTCACCTGTTTGATCACAGCACGACACTGTCAAAGTAATCTCCATTTCAACCCTCAACTAAGCTGTTGAAAGGTACAGCCATAGACCATTTGCTGAGCAGTGTTTGTCCTCTTCACACCAGGGGCTATATGTATGCCATTTGTACACAGCATACTAATGCAAACACCAATAAAAGTGGTACTTAAAAACCAACGATTATTCGAATGTTTATAACAAGATGGACACTGAAAATATAACCAAGTTATTCATAAGTCCTGACCAGAGGTGACACCCCGTTATATAGCAGGTCCCTAGGCATATTTGCACCTCTCTGTTAAAGCTGCTCAACAAGATGCATGTGATGTGTGGAGGGAATAAGGGAAAATTAAACATAAACCAACCATGTGTGGGCGGGGTTAACATGAAACTCCTACAGTCAGTTTGACTTCATTTTAGAGCCATTACTCATGTCTTTGTATTGGGCAGCGCAAGCTAACATATACCTGAGAGTCATCTAATGTGGTGTCAGCTACTTATATTACCACCTGGCAGTAGTGTGATAACATCAGTCGATTGTGAAGGAACACACACAGTACAGTAATTTTAGCATAATTTGGTGTTGACATACAACAAAACGCCGAGAAAAAAAAAATACAGCTCGTCAAACAAAAAATCTCTCGAAACATGAGCTAATTTAGCTAACGCCCCTCCAGACTGCTCATTATGGTGTTAGCATTTTAGCACATTGGCTAACCTACGTAGTACTTAATTCCGGTCGGTAGTTCGCTTACAGTGCCAAATTCACCGCTGGGGCAATAACGTTATATCAAATTGTTATGTTGTTAATTTAGCGGCCTAAACACACATATCTTCTCATGAAATGGTTTCAAGCCAACATTAACGCCACGACACTTTTTTTCTAGTTGTTTCAGCGTGACGAGCCATGAACCAAACTACGATGTGATTAGCTAGTAAGCGAGCTACAAAAATGTAAGCCGATTTCAGTAAGCTATTAATATTAAAACTCTTACCTTTTGATAAGTATTGAGTGCACGCCTAACACCAGTCTCGGCTCGTCCTGTTCATGTTATTGTGCGGAAGTTAAGACTGTGGCGCTGTCACGCAGCGCCGCGTGTAGTCAACACCGTGGTTCAAAACTCCTTCTTCTACGACTGAATATGTGGCAGCGCGGTGCACCCACATCCGGTATATCTCGTGCAGCGTTTCCGGTCCAATTAAAAGTCCTTCCGCTCACTATTTAAAGGTTATCATTTAAAGTTGTACCACACAAAGCAGCAATTTTGTGTTTGACAGTTATGTAGACTAGATTTATAATGGCACCCAAAAACTGTGTACATGGGCATTGGGTCTGTACTTGTCTGTATGTTTTATAGAATAGTGGGGTTGAGTAATGAGTCCTAAAACCGCATTTCTGCACTTTCGGTTACCTCATCTCGGTCCGCAGGGTCTTTTTGACTGTTTTTTTCCCCGATTATATGCCTGACGGTCTGTATTAAGATATTTACATGTTTTGAACTACGACATAAAATACTTGTTGGCAATACCTACAATTGAATTATACTTGCTTACTTGTCTTAAAAACAGCGGTTGCTTACAAGTGGCTAATTGAGACTACAGAGTTGTCAGGCACATAAAACTTAACCAACATACTACTCTGTCTTTACAGGTGGACTTAATTTGCAAACTCTAACTTTAACTTTACAATTCATAGATTGATCATGACAATTGTAGAAAACGTGTATAGTAATTGTATGGTAAGACACTTAGTGGTTGGGTTGGGTTAGGGTAAGGGTAAGTTGAGCCACCCCTTGTTGCTAGGAAACAGTAAAAAAAAACATTGATCATGCCACCAAATATTTAGGAGGAAGGCATCATTTTACAGAGTCTGTGAAGGTAAGAACCATGTGGGTAAAGTGGTTAGACATTTATTTCCAAAAAACATTTTTCACTCTTGAAAATGAATTTAGTCTATCATAAGTTTCATGACAATTGTGTTTAGACCAAAATCCAATTTAAAAAATCCATACACCACTTGATAAGACCTACATAAGCAAACAAGACCATTAGGGAGAAGATCAACAAATTTTGTTTAGTTTTTCTGAACTCCTGCCACCTGATCTTTTTGCAAACTGGAAAAGCTTTTGTTTTCATTTTCCAGGCAAAGTTACAGTGTAGCATATCAGGCAATTAAAAAGAAGCAGGAAGAGATTTTTCTTCAGATGATTTTATTTTTGACATGATTTTTTGACTTGATATGTATTGGCTCTGACACTTCCAATTGTATACACAGGGGTTTACAGAATTAACGCAATATTAATGTTCCTTGTAGTAGCTTTAAGTATTTCCATTTTTGGCTAATGTTCAGCTGATGTAATGCTCCAAATTGAGGCCCTGTTGGCCAGGAAGGGCAAGGGCAGAACAGTAGGACAGCAGGAGAACTCACCATGGTCATTGGCCTGGAGCACGTCCTTAGCGGCTTGGTGGGCTTGAGCTTCGTAGTTGGGGACCTGTCTGAAACCTCTCCATAAGGAGGCAGACTCGTTAGTGCGGAGCTGCTGTTGACGACTCTCAGAGTACAGTCGTTTACACCTCTCCAGCAGAAAGCAGTGTTTTTAGCCATTTTTCTACTTTATACTTCAATTCCGCTTTATTTATTCTTTTATCTGATTTTCAGATGGAAATATTGTACTTATTACAAGTGGATGAAATTAGCTCAACCACAATTAGCTGAAAAGGTCTCTTCTGCACAATGAATATTTTGCCAAAAGCATTGCACTTGTGTCAAATTTTGAATGTATGACTTGTACGCAGGTTGTTATGAAGTACTTCTAAACTGTGCTAATTCTGCTTTCACTCAAGTTAAAGATCTGATCACTTCTTCCACCACTGAGACATTACAGGGATTGAAAACTGATGATAGATCTACAGTGTGTGTAGGACATTTACATATGATTGCTACACTTCTACCTCTAGATGGTAATGTTTTGTCAAAAAGGCAACAGACTACAGAACAAGGGTACTACTCATTATGGCATTTACAGCTGTCAAACATTTTTCATTGAAAATGTAAAGAAAATCAAAAATTTACAGACAATGGTATGCTGAATTTGTTATAACATTAATTTAAATAAATCCTTACAGTTTCTATGAGATGTTATTCTGCACAAATCTACTTTGATTGATTCTGCTCAGACCTCAATTTTTTGTAAAGAAAGATGAATAAAGCGACTGATGGAATGATAGTTTCCTGGGGAGAACAGCACAATGTTAAGGTTAATTTGTGGGACTGTACATGATCAGTGAATGATCCGGTCTCACACCATTCATGGCTGTCTAATTTATCTTCAGCTCAAAGTCATCCCTCTGTCTGACAAAGCTGTGAAAGATTCTGTCCTGATACCGGAAAAAGTTTCTGTTCCTCTCCAGGTCCTGAGCATCCATAATACGAGTCACTAAAGCTTGTTGTATCGCTGAGGACTCACAGGGGTGATGCTGCACACTGTGGCTCACATTCCTCAATGGCTCTATAACTAACAGACCTAGAACTTCCTCATCCCTGTTAAATCCACAAGAATTGTTTTTGTTTTCCATGCCTACAGTGGTTTCATCACTTCCAATTGGCACATTGAGTCCAGAGTCTTCATTTGATCCATTTCTTCTACAAATCCTGTTAATGTCAGCAGTTGCACTGGGTGTGGACGTCTCATTGAATTTATCAGATGAGATGATTGGGAGTAATGGACTAACCTGGCTGTCATTAAAAAGGTGACTACCAGAGCAGTTCATCTTGGTTACACTCAATGTGTTAGTTTGTCTTGGTCTTCCCCTGGTTCTGTGTTTTCGTGGTCCTCGAGTTCCTGATGGTCCAGTCACTTGAATGTTTCTGCGTAGATAGGCTGTGTAGTCCTGAACCAGGCGGCCTAATCCTGATTTATAAGACCGACGTAGTGACTCAACTGATCCTAAAGGCACCGAGTTCAGACGAACCTGTGGGAACAAAGAAGATTTCATGTCAGTCTGGCCAAATGCTGACCGGTTCTAAAATGCAATTTAACATCTGTAAGTGCAAAATCACCACAGGTGAGGACCACAGCATTTTAGCGTTTTATAAGTATGACACAAGTGCACACTTTTGGATGTGGACCTCAGGACCATTTCTGGCCATGTTTGTAATGACAACAAAGACATTCAGGATGTCAGGACATCTTCAGCTAGGTATTGTAAGCCAAAACATGATATTTTCTTTTCTTTTTTTTTCTTTTTTTTTTTTGTATCTGGACGACTGGACCTAACCAGACCATTATACGTTTACATGCACAGCTTAGTCAGATTACAGCCACAGTTCGATTATGCTACCCAATCAGACAGCTGCAATTGTCCGAGTATACATGCCGGTGAGAAAATCGAATATTGGCCGAAGAATGTCACACCCCGGTACACTAGGTGGCGCTGTACCCATTTCAACTAGTGTTAACAGAGCTACCTCCAGCTGACCTCTTTACGTCACCAGCAAAAACAAACTCTGCCTCGGCAGTCGAGAAAGATGGCGTACGAAGAACCAGACGAAGCTACATTTTTGTACATTTCGTATATGGTGTACATGATTATTAATAAACTTGATGCACAATGGCGCTCTTGCTTGCGGTGATTTCGGAGGAAAGACGCCGCCGCCGTCGCCGTCCTTCTACTTCCGGCTCACGGCCCGGGAAAAAAATCTCGCGCCTGCGATGAACGCAAAATTCCGATCTGATGGAACGTACATGCAGGAGTAATTCGACTATCAATCGAATAATCTTGGTGTTTTAACCCGACTATGTCCGATTTTAGTCAGACTAAGGTGTATACATGCATCTCAAAAATCCGATCAGAGTCGGACTAACCCAGTAATTCGGTTTTCATGAGCGTCATGTAAACGCGCACTGTACAGTCAGTGCGTTTACATGACAGACGAAAATCGAAACTCAAGAGACTTCAGAAAAGGTCCAATATTTAGGATTTAGAAGGATCTACATGCAGAGATGAAATCAAATATTTTGAATTATATTTCACTTGGAAAAATCACATGAAACTAAGAATCGTTGTGTGTTCGTTGAATGATGAATGAGCCTTTTATATCTACAGCAGGAACCAGACCGTTTCTATTCCGCCATGTTACATCACCATGTTTCTACAGTAGCCCAGTATGGTCAATTCAAACACTGACTTTAGAGAGAGGCTCTTGTTTTTCAAGTTTTAGTGGCCACTGAGGAGAGGAGGGTGAGACAAGGCTGTATTCAGCTGGTTGCCCTGCTAGATACGACGAATCCTCCACAGAGACCTTTTCATTATCATACAATGGTTACTGTATATATTTTTTCCTTTTTGGCTACTGTTGTTATAGAGGACATGTATATTAATGCTGTAGCAGGAGAAAAAAAAATCCATGCATGTTAACTTCAGTTGGCTTGTGTCCTGACCTGGTGAATTCTCATGTGTAGATGAAATGCAGCTCCCGCCAACCACTGCTGCATGGAATCTGAACTCATTCTCTTCTTCGTGGTCATCCTCTCATAATGGTCAAGCAGCTCAAGTTTCAGCAAGTTGTCATAGATCTCTGTAGTCTCTGCCAACTTCTCCCGGTTGTTGGCAATGCCAGGGATCAGGCGGAGGTAGGTGTAGATAATCCAGCCAATTCTTGAAGAGCAGCTAATGCCAAAAATCCTCTTTGACCCGGATCCCTGGGTAGATAAGTCCCCTTCTGTGGATCCTTGTGCTCGGACCTGGGTGGGATGACAAAAAAAATCTGTAATTCTGAATTTCAATTCTGTTTTAGCATCTTGCATTGAGGTACAGTACACAAACAAAAACAAAACCGAAGAAGTTTTACTCACTTGTTGGGCAACCTGGTCAAAAAGCATGGACAGGGCCAGAGCAATGACCCCTACTCCACCATAGGTGACCCTGCTGACACCTCCCAGCTCTCCAGTCAGGTTGAGGCTGAAAGCAGACTGCTGCTCCCTGCTCATACCCCGCTGTAGGAAGGCATACTGATGCTGCAGTGCTGCTGAGGAGTCCAGTGAAAGAAAGGTGGTGAGCACAGGATCCAGGGAGATATCTGGGATGATGTTGGCATCTCGAGCCACAAAGAACAGCTCCTGGACGATGGCTGGAGAGGGAAGACACAAACTGCGACCCGTCAGGATCATGGCTATATCTATCTGTCTAGACAGTGTGTGTTAGTATACTACTTGTTATCTGTGTTTCTGACCCTCAGTTGTTTATTCGCCCGAGTCAGGATGACGTTATCGGCATGACCCATCCACAAAAGCACTCATAAACATGAATACAAGGGCATTAACAAGCACTCAACTAAAGCAAGGCTCACATAAGCAGCATTTACAGGAATATCAATCTTATTTTCTTGCTATTATGGTCCTTTTCATTTTCTGCTTGGCCAGCAGTTGGCACAGCTGAGACTTGTGGTGGTGCAGTACAACTTTGGTGCCTTTAAAGAGGAACTGTGTGTTTCACTTCTGTCTCTGATTAGTTGTTTCACTTCAGATATAATTCAGATTCTCTGTTGCATCTGTAACCACACAGCTTAATGTATACTTTTCCATGTTTTATGGTACATTAATTGCTCTTCAATCAGCACAAATCACCCTTTACATATTTTGGCTTTTGGCTTTGCCTCTTTTGGTCGGCTACAAACTTTCTTTTAAAACGGCTACAAACTAAAACATATTAAAATACAACTTTTATGTCTTTCTCACAAAGACCAGTTGGATGTTGATGTCTTTTATGTCCTCCTGCCACTGCATTTTGTTTATTATCTCTTACACACTGACTCCAGTAAAATCAATCAAGTGTCATCAGATCTGTCAGGATGGTCAATCAGAACTTCACAACACAAACACTCAATTAATATTGTTGCCCAAATGATTTAAAATGTTTCTAGCATTGTTTCCAGTCTGTTTGGGCTCAAACCTATATCAAATATTAGATCAAGTGATTTCTTTTTTTTGGCCTCTGTCTCAAGATACGATCTACAGAGTGAAACAAGAGCCCTTACAGAGACTTATCTCTCCCTGTTTGTCAAATGCTTTCTTCGTCATTCTTGTCACATTTCTCTATCTCCTGCTAAAGGTTGAAAGTGCAGGACTTATCTGTGTGTGTTGTTCAACAGCATAACACGCTGTCCCATGATAAAGTGTGACAGGGTTCATGTTGATGTTTTGAACGCTTTTAACAGCCATCTGTTTCAGAATCGGTACAGCTGATATATGGAACTGAAATCACAGAATTGTTTGTAATCAGATTGGCATTCAGACGCAACTGCTGAACATTAACCTTTAAGTCAATAAGGAAGCAGTCAGCTCTGTGATTGAACTGTGATTTCAGCTCAATTAAGTGCCAAAAAAGTACTGAGCTTGTTAAGTGATGTTCACAGCTACCTTTAGAGCGTCTGGCTGTCTACAGATCAACTGTAGATTTTGACATTTTTTGAGGATAATAAAATATTTGTCAACGTAATTCTGTTTAAATTGTGGGAAGGGTACTGAAAGTGTCAAATAATCAAACAGTTTAACTACAAGTTTTTACAAATGTATTATTGTTACATGTTAATGACTGAGGTTCAGATATGCCTATGCTAAGCTGGGCTGACAGTCTCCTGGCAGCAGCATCATTGCCTGTTAAGTGTTATCTATCATCTCATCTGAGAGAGAAAATAAAAGGATTCCCCATATTTCAAACTTTTTTCCATAGCAAACATTCTGTATTGTGTTTGTACACTTAACTAATAGCTGCTGCTCCTAAGGGTCAATGGGAGTCAGGAAAGGTTGTAGACTTAGGAATAAAGAGGCAGAAACGCTTAGCTAAACGTTAGCTAGAGTGTTGGATTTATTGTTCAGTATTAGCAAATGTTAAGCTTTTTTAAGCCCTCTATATGATTAAAAAAAACTCCTCCGCCGATGAAAACTAGCCGGACCTGAATGGTGGTTTTAGCAGGCTGGTTAAGGTGCTGAAGAAAATCTACTGTATTTCTCGCTGTCATAGTAGACCATCTATGACATTATTGTTATCATAACTTTGATTTTCTAATGTTTACATCACTTAAACAATTAAGTACATTAAAATGTAATTGCTGATTATATTTTGTATTATTAATTTAAATCTACAAAGTAACTTACAAGTTTTCAAGTAAGTGTAGTGGAGTTGGGGTAAACAGTACAATAGTTCCTCTAAAAGTCTAATACAGGAACTGAGTACATTTAGTCAAATAGTGTAGACATTTGAGATGCTTATAAGAAGAGGCATCTCAAAATTGTCAACTTGACAACTTGACTTAATGTACTCAGCTGCTTTCCACTACCACTGCGATGCCATGGCAAGTGGGCACGGACATGTGTAAACTGCAGTGACAGACAGTAATATTAGTAAAATGCAATATATTATTAGAAAATCAAATAAAACAAAAAGCCTTGTAATAATAAAATTGTAGGCCTACATAATGAAAAATAATAAACTACAGATTATACATCATAAACTGTGATTTTATAATATTTTTTAAATTTAAGAATAGAGATAACAATAATGATAACTAGAATAAGCCTCACCTTTACCAAAATCATCAACAACAACAATAATAATAGTAATAATGATGATGATGATGATGATGATGATGATTATGTCTGTGGGATAGTTTTAACGATTAAAAAAATAATGATATATAAAAGGAACACTCCCAACCTCGCTCGTTGTGTCACATGACGCTCACCCTCACGCACCGGTTACACATGACGTCACGTACTACTCCTTGAATATTTGTCCCTGATGCGGAAGTAAAAAGACGAACATACTCAATCCAACTAGCTATTCATGGAAAAAACAGTGCTGTACAGTTGAAATAATGGTGGAAACAACTACTTTTTGTCCCACTTTAATATAGTAAACCAGAGACATGTTTCTAATCACAGTAAAGTCATGTTGTCGCTGAACTTCCGTGAGGTCTTGGATGTAGCGTCACTGTCTGCACCCTGGGGACTCAGTCGCCTCACACAGTAGCGAGCGAAGAAGAGGAGGTCTGCTCCTGCTTATGCTCGGTGAAAACATCACAGGTGAGTACCAAAGCAGCGTAGTGAGTACGCGACATGGTAAAGTTAAACGTAATTGATAAGACTGTGTGAATAATTGCCTCCGCTAACTTCGTCTGTGAGATAGCTAAGTAAAACACTGCAACACGTTTAGCTAACTGACCAACAGACGTGTGACAAAATAAACGAAACCTCTGAAAAAAATGAGTGCAGACACAACCAAAGGTGCTTTTCGGGTCAGATGCTTTCAGACAGCGCAGAAGGACTAACTGAGTACTTAATCAGTGTGACAATTAAGTGATTTATTGGCTATGCATAGGCCTTCACAGTCACCAGATCAAAACTAGCTTTCATTGAACACCTATGGTGGATTTTGGCTCTTCATCTCCAGCATCAAAACACAAAACCAGGGATTATCTCCCGTAAGAACGTGTTTATCCTTCCAGTGGAGATTCAGCGACTTAACAAGGAGATTAAGGTGGAAGAACAGCTTACTAACTACATCCTTACTAACACATTTCATGGTCTATTAACTATCCTGCCCAGGGCGCCAGATGAGGTACCTAGAAGTCATTAACAGACTAACAGAGTCACTGTCAATCAAGTCCTTTTCCAGCAGCCTGAACAAGGCTGGACCGTATCCACTCAGGTCCTCAGGGGGATCCAAAGCTCCAGGTTGTCTGTTCATATTTCTGGTTAAATACTTTGTGGCAAATGTATTATTTGCAAACTTGTTTCGTAATAACTTAGAGGTAGACCGATTATCAGGGCCAATATTCAGCATTTTTTCACTTACCTTTATCTGTCTATGAACTATGAACTACTAACTGCTGATAGACAGCTGTGAAGACTAAAATGATGAAAATAGACTACCTCTAGAACATTTATTTACACACATTTCTGCATCACAATGTGGTTAATGAAGTGACGTTTCAATAAAGTAGTTGTTTTACATATTTCTGATAAGTTCTACAACCTCACGTCCATATCACAATTAATCATAGATACGTAAATCAGTAAAGTTCGTTGAAGTCTTTCTTGAAGTCTGCAGAAAGCCCCCTTGAGAGCCCTTCTGGACTGGATTAATTGTGTGTTTTGACTTCCTGCAAATGTCTGAAAAGTCCACAAGTCTGCAAGTCCAGATATTTGGATGCAGCCTAACTAAATGTATCAAATAACTGCAGTCGAGAGAAAGTATGACGTAGCAAATGATGGAATTACTCTAGAAGAGCAGTACTTCAGTAAATTGTACTTTCCTCGCTATAAGAAAAGATTTAGATTTTTACTGCAAATGAGTATCAATTCCAAATATCAGTTTTCAGTCTGGCCCGGAAAAAAAACACATTGGTTAGTTTATTTTAATTTTGGCTGGCAGTATTTTACTATTTAAAGCAAAATTGTGCAATTTTATAGGATGTTTCGATAAATATATACAAATTCACCTTATCCCTGCTTTCCTATATTTTATTCTGTATTCTCTGTTTTTGCTTTTCTTTCTTTCTTTCTTCTTCTTCTTCTTCTTCTTCTTATTATTATATACATTTTATTTAGTAGTTACTCTTTACCATTTCTACAGTGGAGTTGCTAAACAACAGATTTTCACAGAAGTGAACTGGTACAATTGGGGTGACGATAAACATCTTGAATCTCAATATCTTTTCGCTGAATATTAGTAGTTATAATACAATTGCAATTCACTGTACTTCTGTTTGAAAAGGTTAGATACTTAGGCCAATAAAATCATCAGACAGGCACTAATACCTTGTGTACAGACTTGAGACTCGCTTGAGGCTTGGACTCAAACGACTTGAGTCACATATCTGCCAGCAACGCAGAAATATCTGTCTCTTTAGCTGCTAAATGCCCCAATGTGTTCACTAACTAGTTGCTAACTTTGTCTGTGAGCTATTTGGTGCTGAGCAGGTGGAGTACATTATGAGCCTTTTCACTGAAATCAGCCACCTGCTGCTGCTGAAAATAATGTTTTGAGACTGTTGAGACTGAGCCAAGATCAAAAAGCTGTGAGCCAGACAGTAAATTAATGAGCTGAGACTGACTGTGTTTCTACACTGTGACTGAAATGTGTGCAAAAGCTTCATTTCCTGCAAACATGTTAGCATTCACCTGTTGTTGCGTGTCTAATACCTTATTGACATGAATGGATGTGTTGTTTTTGTGTGAGACCTCATAATGTCTATAAACTGTAATAATTTCAGATTGTTTCATAAATACACGGTGCAGGCAGCACAAACAAATCCACTAATACAGTTTATCATTAATTTCTCACTCCAGGTCGTCCAGCATCATGAGTCAGCGGACGGAGCGACGAGGGATACATGTCGACCAGTCAGACCTGCTGTGCAAGAAAGGATGCGGGTACTATGGCAACGCAGCGTGGCAGGGGCTGTGCTCCAAGTGCTGGAGGGAAGAGTACCAGCGGGTACGACAAAAACAGATCCAGGACGACTGGGCTTTGGCAGAAAAGTAAGACGTTGCACTGCATCATGACCAAAACCTTCGCTTCAAATTAATCTCGTTGCGCAGTATTTTATTTTGATTGGAAGTTTTCCTCTGTAAAATAAGTGGAGCTTGTTTTGTTACTCCAGATCATCATAATTTCCTCCTGATTACTGGTATTTACTCTTTCAAATGTCCCTGGCACCAGACTGCAGCGAGAGGAGGAGGCAGCATATGCCAGCAGTCATGGAGCGCAGACACAGTCCCACTCCCAGTCCACGGTGCCACAGCCTCACCCGGGACACGCCTCTATGGGCCCTTTCTCCAAGTTTGAGGAGAAGAAGACCAATGAGAAAACACGTAAAGTGACCACTGTGAAGAAGTTCTTTAGCCCTTCTTCACGCACTGCTCCCAAGAAAGGTATGACATTAAAGGGCAAATTCACAAAGAATTGAAAGTGGTCACCGATAGCACCACAGATTTCACATCACTTGCAATCGATGTCAGCCACATTTCAAGGTCCTATTCACGAAAGCTAATGTGCTACTTATATCACATCTCGGGCACTCTCGTAAGATATTTGTTAGCTTGTGAACATTTATTTAGTTTTCTTGTGTAGAGTATAATTTATTTTCATGTCAGTAAATCTTATTTTGAAACTCTGATTAAGTCCCACCAACTGCTGAGGCTCACTAATTAATATTTTACATCTTGTCTTGTTGTCTGGCAAAGTTGGCTCCATGCAGAAACAGATTGTGGAGGAGGAAGGGCAGGCAGCCAAAAATATGGGTTTTTATAAATGTGGTTCTTCCTCATCAGAAACCCAAGAGGGTAAGACCCCCAGTCCGTCCATCAGCCGCCACGCCAGCTTCGAAACGGACCAGGTGACCAAGGACTTTGTGGACTTCTTGAAAAACCTCCAGAAGCCTGGGCGGGAGATCCATAAGCAGTGCCGAGCCTTCATTGTCAACATGTCGAGCAAAAAGGTTCTATGACATTTAGTGTAGACTTAATAATAGAAATGTTTAAGAGTCATGTGTTTTTTTTTATCTGATCGGTGCTGTGTGACCTTCTAACTTCTATTTGTTTCAGGACCTGAGTGCTGATGAGCTGTCGGAGTGTGTTCAGGATTTCTACCAGAACATGTCTGACCACTGTGCCATCGCTAG
>CAEMYA010002118.1:462271-506328 GCA_903131615.1 Diplodus sargus
GTATATATATATATATATATATATATATATATATATGTATATATATATATGTCAAGTGTGAACCGATTAGATTTTAGATTTTGGTGGTCAAGGTCACTGTGACATCAAAAAACATATTTGTGGCCATTACCCAAAGATGTCTAATAGAATCAAATGACGACGTTATGACATTTCCAAAGGTCAAAGATCAACTTAACTGTGATATCGTGATAATCTGGGAAAAATGTTCTGGCCACCATAGCTTATAAATAGCAACTTGACTGGTGCATGGAGGCATACATCTACAAGCAAGTAATTTTAATTACAGATAGCCAATGCTTACATGTTGTGGTGTGTTGTAAATTGTACTAACCCAGTTCTGGTTAATCTTTGTTTACCAGGCTCCTCAGAGTCTGTGGAGCAGGTGATGGACCAAGTGGAAAAGTACATAATGACTCGTCTGTATAAGAGTGTGTTCTGTCCAGAAACCACCGATGACGAAAAGAAGGACTTAGCCACACAGAAAAGGATAAGGTGGGGCTCCTTTCATTCAAAGCAGACAGAGATGATTTCAAGATTCAAGATGTTTATTGTCATTCAGCAATAAAATAATAAAGGTATGATAGCAGATTTAATGGTAGTTATAATAATGATATGTATTTTGTTTTGAGGAGAGTTTGCTGTGACATGTAGTGGGAGAGTGGGTTTTTAATGTCACAGTTTATATGCTTTATAAAATTTGCTATACATTCCTTTAGAAAGCATCAATGCGTGTCTTTAATTTTTGGCAGCGTGTGAAAACTTTCTGCCTGAATGCAGTCCTGCAAAGTTGATAACACAGAATACATTTTAGGTCCATGTTCTTCAATGTGAATGTACAGTTCTCAGCTACACACAAGTGAATTTAACAAATGTGTTCCATCACAGGGAAAAGAAAAGCTTTAGCCTTCCTCTGTTGTTTCTCTGATGTGCAGGGCCTTACACTGGGTGACCATTCAGATGCTGTGTGTTTCGATGGATGAAGAAATCCCTGAAGTCTCTGAGAATGTTGTCAAAGCAATAACAGGTGTTTGCTTTAAGCTCCAGTGTGACTGCGTCTCATAACTTGCACTAAAGTGTTTTTCTGCTACATACATGCCAATTAATATATATGTCTAAAACAGCAGAAACCAGTCTCTTTTTGGTTCAAAATTATGTACACAATTAATAAATGATCAAAAATGATCAATTATCAAAAAGTCTCGGACTAATTTTCTGATGACTAATTTTCAGCTCTTGCGGTGATAAATAAGCGTTTTTGGGTCTGTCTTTGTCTTTTCAAGATGTCATTGAGATGGACTCGAAGAGGGTTCCTCGGGACAAACTCGGGTGCATCACAAGCTGCAGTAAACACATCTTCAGTGCCATCAGGATCACCAAGAATGAGCCGGCTTCAGCCGACGACTTCCTCCCAGCGCTCATTTACATCGTGCTCAAGGCCAACCCTCCACGACTTCAGTCCAACATCCAGTACATCACCCGCTTCTGTAACCCCAGCAGGCTGATGACTGGGGAGGATGGATACTACTTCACCAACCTGGTCTGTTTTCTTTTTCTTCTGACCCAGGCTAGCAGATTCCCCCATTTCCAGTCTTTATGCTAAGCTAAGCTAACCAGCTGCTAGCAAATAAAGATGATATTTTCTTATTTCCACCACATTTTACTCAAAATATCAAACTACTCCTTTAATATTGAGGCCACATGATCTTGCTGTCAGACTCCCAGCTATCTTTTTAGCAGCTGCTGTCTCCTGTGTTTTGTTTTTTCCAGTGCTGTGCAGCTGCCTTTATTGAGAAGTTGGATGCTCAATCTCTCAACCTTTCCCCAGAGGAATTTGAGCGCTACATGTCAGGCCAAGCTTCACCGCGATTCAACAGCTCAGAGGTTGACTGGTCCCAAAGCGGCCCGGCACCTGCCGTGACCAACCCCGTCCTGGCTCAGCTCAATCACAACCTGGAGCTGCTGTCGGGGCTCAGCAGCAGGCAGGACACCCTGATGGAGGCTGCTCAGAGCCTGCAGGCCGACCTCCTCTCCTGGCCCGAGGGTGTACAGCGGGAGGTGAACGACATCCTGGAGAAGTACCCGCTAGAGATTGTGCCTCGCGAAGTTTCTGCGTTTGATGCCAACAACATGGACAATGACAACCTGCCACCACCTCTAACGCCCCAGGTGTTCGCTGGGTAGTGGAGCCTGCAAAGGGAAAAAAAATATGTAATTTAAGCGAGGGTACTCCAGCTTTTAAATGTCAGCTCATTGCCTCTGTTTTGAGTTTGATGGTAGCTTCTTCTGCACCTTAAACACCCCATCACTCCAGTCTTAATAATAACATAACCAGTTAATTTCAATGGAATAGCAGGGAGGCAAACAAAAACATATTTAATGTCAATTTCTTACTTGACATACAAAATCATGGCATTAAGGAAGTTGTCTAGACAGGGTTTACCTTCGAGGGAATGGAGAGCTGCAGAGTTCCAAATGGACATTAATGTAGCTTGGTAGTTGTGTGGCAACAACTATTTTTATTTGGATTTCTTTGTCAGACTTGAAACTCACACCTGAGTTGTTTTTTTTAGACAGTTAATAAGACAACAGCTGATGCAAATAATGTTTCTTGAATAAACCGTGGGAACAGCCCAATAGTAAACAAAGCAAACTTTCCATTTAGCGAGCTAACTAGCATGGAATACTTATTTTCCCTTACAATGTACAATCTTGATAACAAAATGTCAGGAGGGATTAATTGGCACAGTACACAGATAAAAGAAAGAAAAAGAGATATAAAAACTGAAGCTAACAAGGCCTGTTAGCGCGGTAGCAGCTAGTAATTCACCAACTAGCCAGATATTTTTAGGTTTTGAAAAAAAATGCTGATAAATTACTTGAAAAAAACACCCTGCTAGACGTGGCATGAGGAACAGGCAATGTTAGCTTGTTTGAGAGGCTGACATTTATGCTAGCTCCATATGTCCTCTGTAGCTAGACTGAAAACACAAACCTCTCTTGTTCTTAGTTTGATCGTACTGCCTTCAAAACAAATATAGAAAATATAGACATTTAAAAACAAAACCATCATTTTTAGCTCCTTTTTGCTCCTTCCCCATAAAGATAAAAGCATAATCATGCAGTTACTTCATTGATAAACACAAAGCCATCATCCCCAGCAAGCAAATTATTAACAGCACCTTGGCTGATGAATGTTAATGCTAGCACTGACTTGGATTTCACTCCTTTTTGTCCTAGACCTTGCTTATGATAAAATGCTAATGTTAGGTACAAACATCTCTATGAAAGACAGAGGAAGTTGTATCTACACAGGAGCAGCCTAAATAATACATTTCACTCCTTGTGTGGCTTTGTTGTATTTTTATTTCACTTTCTTTTTATACAGAAGTTGCAGTACTGTAAGCGCGTCATACTGTGCAGCAGGCCTCTGGTGTGGTGTTGAGCGGCCCTTCATGATGAGCATCATGCTCTTTCATCACAGTTGCTAAATGTCACTGTTTTCACTTTTAGCAACCACAGAAAAACTATTTTACAATAAGTATAAACTTGTGTTTTTGGGATGTGTTGATTTTCAGTCTGAAGCCAGTTTGACCTGTTAAAACATGATCCCATTTCTCGCTGAGCTGTTTATGTGTCCATTACGGAGCTTGGTGAAGTGAAAACCTCTCTGGATCAAGATCACATTTTCTCATTACTGTCAAGCATCACATTAACTTGAAGAGTTAAGAGTTTTTTGTTTTTATAAACACCATTTTTTTTAACATCGTACTGTGGTTTTAGAACTGACTATATTTTGGCAGGCTTTCTGCATATTCACCTCAAAACACTCTGAATAATGTATTTTCAAATGTTGTTTTATTTTGTCATTTTGTCATGTACTGTATAATACTGGGTGTTGTCTCACTGCCTGTTAAGACACTCCTGCCGTACTACTGAGTTTGTTGTGGATCTTCTTAGTGTGCCCAAACTTTTAATTCAAGGACTAGCATTGAGTTAAAAGCACATACAGGACTGTAAAATGCTTGATTACAGAATATTACACACTTAACTGCAGAGAGAACCAGTGCCCTGCTTGGCATGTGTGGCATTAATAAACGGAGACTAGCATGATATTAGCACGCTCAAATGTTGAGTAACCACTTAAAAGGGGAAACCCAGCGATGGTTTGTATTTTTCTTGAAGTCAACAAATTTCTTGAAAATACTAAAATCAACAATGACTTGATCAACTAACGTGTATTGTTGCCATATCTTCTTCCTCTGTCCCATAACGCTCCATTGTTGTCCAAAATCAATTAAAAACACTTAAGTGAGCATCACTGTTGCACTGAGTGACACACACACTGTGGTTTATTTTGAGTTGACCCTAAGAAGCAGAGAAGCAGACTTTGGATCGATTTGATTCACTGACTAATAATGATGAGTCGAATAACTTGTAAAGTGGGCCTGTACAGATGGACTAGTGAGTAGATGTGAGTTGTCCCCGATAACTTCTGTAATCTCATTTAGCCACTTTCTGGCAACCAACGTTTTTTTTCGACATGTCGGCACTTTAGGTAATTAAATTGTGAGATATTTAATGATGTACTTAATGTCTTGAAACAAAATACGTAAATATTTTAAGCCTGTGGTAACCGGAGACCTTATTTCTGGCATTTAACCGAAAAAAAAACTGGAAGCGGAAATTCCAATTCAGTAGGACTGAGTACTTCAGGACTATTAAGCAGATTACATGCAGCTTCCTCTGAAGGAAAAAACGGCTTTATATTTCTTCTTTTCACATATACAATGGTGCTCCCCAAGACCTGTAAACAAACTTAAGTGTCTAAAATGGTGGAGTTACCCTTTAAGTAAAGGATCTCAGTAAATTCAACATGTAGAAAGAGAAAATAAAAGTAATCAAGTACACATTATGCAATTTACTGTTTATTATTTCTGATACTGTTAGGTGACATGTGAGGGATTCCTGGAGACTAAAACAGCGACTAACCTCCTCCACCAGAGGCCTCCAATGTGCAAAAGTGACGAGATGCAGTTTTAAAGGGCCATTGTCTGAAGTCACTCAGCTGCAAACAGCAAGTCATGGCTTCTCGAGGAGTTGTACTGCAGACGTGTAGTACTACCTTAAACAGACATTTATCATTCGGGGAAGTATTCGTCATTGGTTTAAACTAGTTTGCATCCATTGAGATGTGTGTGTGTGTTCCTTATAACATTATTGTCATACAGTATATACACAATACGAGATAAATTAACTGCTGATGATGTTTATACATGCTAATATATTTCTGAAAAAAAAGAAAAACAAATCAAAACGAATAATGAAAGCTTTATACACACAGTAAGGCATAGAATATATACAGAACTAACCTAAAAGGTATTATTAGTATCAAACATCTGTCAAATATTCACACAGCAACAAAACAAAGAATTCAAAACGTGTTATAGTATATACAAAAATACTTATGCAAATGCCCCTAGGAATATCTTAATAGAAAAAATAATGGGAATCTCATCAGGAGGACATCACATTATATTTGAAACATGCACTTGCCGCAGAGGGTTTCCGGTTCAGCGGCGGGCCACATGTCTACACGATGTTGTTTTGGGGGTGAATCACTGAGAAGAAGCGGGTCTTGGTGCAGGTGCAGGGGGACTTGGTCTACTGTGCTCGTTTGTCCTCGTTTAGTACTTCGCAGTCTCACCGCAGGCTCGTGCTGCGAGACGTACAGCACGTAATAATCTCACATGGGCCTCACGCGCGCTGTCTCTCACACTTTCGACTCGCTCTCGATATTGGCAATGTCCCCGTTCCTCTCAGTCTGCTGGCTCTTCCCCTGCTCGTCCAGGCTGGTCTTGGTCTCCTGACCCTCCTGCTCGGACTCTGGCAGTCCCTGCTGGCTCAGCTTGCTGGCGAGCGACCAAGTGAGGGGCAGTCGGCTGCGGTTGGTCATGTCGGAGAGCTCTTTGGCACTGTAAGGGGGTGTGTTGGTTTCGTAGATGTCGTGAAAGCTGTTGTAGTCCACCTCGTAGAAGCCGTCCTCCAGCGTCAGGACCGGGGTGAAGCGGTAGCCCCACTTGATCTCGCTGCTGACGTAGGAACTCCTCGCCTGGCACGTCATGCCTGGACACAAAACGCAACAATAACGATTAAAAGTAGGATCTGTACAGTGGATTCATGGAAAAGTCCATTTTGAGCAAGTTACGAACAAAAAGCTAAAATGTTACTTTAAATGTTGTTTTTTAATCTGTGGTATCTGTTACAGATGATGGGCTTTCATCCGAGTACAATGTGTCAATATCTGTTCTATAAATACTTTCTACTAAATAAATATAGCAACTTTTCATCAGCTCAGCATTGTCATGCTTAAATGTACAAATGGTATATTGGCCACGCCCACTTCCGTATCAGCAACGCCCATTCAGAGTCAAGCTAAAGATATAAATAATTTAGCTGATGGTCAGAAACAGATACAAATAAAAACTGTGCATTTGCTCATCCCAATAAGTATATGCATACAAGTATAATATTACCATGGATTCATACTGCTGAGATGCTACAACTTATAACATGTTTTTCTTTATTTTAGTGTATAATCATAGACATTTTTGGCAAATTGGTTCAGTAAAAGTATGCTGAATTACCTATTAGCAGCTCTTGTCTGTGTTGCATCTATAAATGTATAGACAGCTATCACCATATTCATTTAATAGTGATGAAAACTTAAGAATACAAGGGTTCTAGGGCAAGTTGTGCATTTACAAGGAGCATCCTACTTTATGATTTATCTGCGTATTTATGGAGGTTTAAGCAATGGAAAGTACATTGAGTACATTTTATGGAAATACTGAGCGCAAGTTCAATTTTGGAGTACTTGACTGTTTACTTTGATGGAACGTAACTCAGTACAATTACTCAAGTACTATACTTACGTTCAATCTTGAGGTACCTTACTTGAGTATTTCCATGTTTTGCTTCTTTATACTTCCACTCTGCTACATGTCAGAGGCAAATATTTTAGTTTTTACTCCACTGCATTTGTTTGATAAGTTCAGCTACAAGTAACTTTGCAGATTAGAAGCTGCACCAGAGCCAAAGTAGCACATAAAAAAAAAAAAACATCAAGTCTGAAAATCAGAAATATGTATAAACTGCTAAAAATTAATTCGGCGTTCTCACGTTCACTGAACAGATTTGCTAAAAAATTCATATATATAAGCTAAAATAAAACAAGTTGTAGTGTCATAGCTATGATTAGCTGTGGATTTATTTGTGCTGGACATATAAATATGGACATACTCAGAGCATGTAAGCGGGCTAAATAAAAAAATATGTTTTATATGAGTCATGAAATATGAAGGAGAACAGATTCTGAAGCAAACTAACTTCATGTTTCTGCAAAACACCTGCCCTCCTCCCCACCTCATGCAGTATTGTTGCCACACACCACTCCCTCTGCCCCTCCCTTCAGCTGTCTTATGAAAACCACAGCTCTCAATAATCCACAGACCAGCTTTAGTTTTTAAGGAGTGTTAGTGTTAGGTTGAAATGTGTCTGCAAAACTGTCGCTGTTGGTGTTATTAGCCTTTTGCCCCCCAGTTTCTAGTCTCTGCGGCTGGCATTGTCGGTCATTTGTTCGCCGTCTTGAACATTTTGGATTTTACTGTCACACAGCCTGAAAGTTTTGAACCTGATAAGATGATTTTTATCAGTGAACATATGTTTTACTTAGGTCTTGGTGATCTGAAATGTTATCATCCATTCCTTCACAGTTAACCAGATGGATAACCCCCTCTTTGTACCTCAGAGGCCAGTGTTTCTTTTAATCACCGTCAGATGTCGCTTACTTGTGTTTCGAGACATGAATCAGTGTCCTGTTTGGCTCAGCTGTCAGCAGGAAAGTCCTCTGTAAGCCTACAGCAGCAGCTGCTTGAAACCACACTACTCAAACATTATGTAATTGGTTCATTTTATTATGACTGTTTGTGGGAAAAATGATAACAGACTATTTTCTAAAAGATATCAGGCATATTGACGCCATCTTCTCCAACTTATTATTAAAGATTTTAGTTGAGATGTTGGGTGAAGCCACTGGGTGAGCTCACGGCTCTAGTCTCTACTCAACAATCAGCCTTCACTTCTGTCTTTCTATACATATTTCAGTTAATGTTGACAGGCAGTTGGCAAGTAATGGGCATCAGTGTACTGGTTGTCACACAATAGTTTGGATCTGACAGCAGCAATGATAGAATGAAGTCTTCTATAGATCTGTATGTCAGACAAAATAATTTATACTGTGAAGGGGAAGATTTGAAGTTCTATTATGAGACCTATACATGCAAAAAATGGTTAGAGATGACAGTAGTGATATGATAAAAAGTATCAAATCCCATTAAACTCAGCATAAGCATTGGGCTAGGAACACAGGAATGGGATCCGTTTTGGGCTGGGTCACAATCAGTATAGAGAAATTTACTACTGAGTCTACAACCATGTTATCAGCTCTATGAGGCTGTGGTGCTTTGAGCTAAATGCTAAAGGCCCTGATCAAGGATGTGACATTCAATCCGGACACAGTAAATGTGGAAACTGGCTTTTTTTTCTAGGATTTCCTAATTTTATCAGATCGAATGGCTCACATTCTTACATTGAAACAGATCATTTTGCAGAGGTTGTAACACTCAAAAAGATTTATCAACTGTTTTACAAATACTTCTTTTACAATGTGAGCTTATGGGCAAGAAGTATTTTTGGGCCACAGTGCATCATGTAATGTAATTACACAGGTTGGCCACTATGAAAATTGGCTACAAAGTCTGGCACCCTTCCTGAGCGCTTGGCCCAGACACACCACACTGACACAAAAAGAACTGGTGGCAGTGAAGACTGTGTGCACTGCTTCATGTCACCAGTGTCTCAGCCAAAAAGCTGCACTTCAACACACCACAAATGTGAGAGGAGTTATCTCAGGACTGCAAACATAACAGGGTCAAAACATAAGGAAACTTCACTGAATGGGAGAAATCATGGACACAGCAGCGACAGGCTTTTATTTTCTGTTTCTCTTCTCGTGCACTGATTCACGTAGCTGATCAGCCAATCAGAGTGATTTCTCTCAGGGGCCACAGAAGCTCACTGACAGGGCTAGAGCTGCAGTGATATACTGGTTTCAAGGTAAGAAAAAATGGACAATTATCTACGATATTGAATTCTACAATATTAGTGTTTTTAGTTATTGTTGTTATTAGTGTCAATTAAGTATTTCGAGGTTATATCAAATTTCATGAGTGTCAGGACATAATAACTTAAATTAAATTTCAATAAAGTGCCTTTTCAACCACAAAAAAAACTAATTCTTTTTTTGTAATACTGTATATGATAAAATCATGATGTTTTATAAGATGGTTATCATACAGTGAAAATCTCATACTGTTGCCTAACATTAGCCTGCTCAACATGGTATAGTTCACACTATGCTGACGATTATATCTTTGTGTGTTAGCATGCCAACATTTGCTAAGTAGCTCTAAACACAAGTACAGCGGAGGCTGTTTTGCAGGTATTTAGTCATAAACTGAAGGATGGTGGATGATTGAATACTTTGAGAAAAAAGAGAAAAGATTCAGGGGATCACCAAAGAGATTACAATTCATCTTAAGGAGAACAAACGTGTGTGTACCAAATTATGTGCAAATCTGATCTAAAAGTTGAGGAGACATTTTACGCAAAACCATAAAAGTAAGTAGAATTCATTGTTGACTTCCTGGTGAACCATCAAAGAGTAAATGGACCAACTGACAGACCAATATTAAGCCAAACCCTTGCCGTGGATTAAAATCTGTCATTGCATTGTTTGTTGAAACTTTTTAAAAAGACAATATCGCTTACTGACCTGCACTGTACTCATGAAACAGGTCTGTGCTCAATAAAAAAGGAGTAACCCCTTAAATGCAAGGTAATGAAACACAATGATCATGTATTTTCTAAAATAACATGTGGGATAAAAAGGAACAACGAATGTACACTTTGAAAGCGTCTGAAAACTAACCTGTGGCCTCCACCATCCCCTCCAGAATCACAACGATCTCCAGCTCTTCCTTGGCCAGGTGGGCTTGTGAGATATCCCAGAAGGGGCTGTGCTGGTTTATCTCATGGCAGATGATGAGCGGTGACACGAGGAACAGCCTGTCATCTCCCGTGTTGTAGCCCACATTTATGTCTGTCTGGTTCAAAGGGATGAACTCCCCTTCCTTGGTCTGCTTAGACTTGATGAGCTTGGCCCTGATTGACGCCTCCACAATGTGCGAGTTTCGGAGGTCTCCAACTCTGAACATCAGGCACAGCCGTCCATCTCTCATTGAGATGACCGCATTGGTGGAAAACACTAGTGTCTCAGCTCGCTTCTTGGGCTGTGAGATCTTAACAAACATGCAGCCCACCATGAAGGCATTCACGATAGATCCCAGCACAGACTGAATTAAGAGCAGAAGTATCCCCTCGGGGCATTTGTCCGTGATGACTCTGTATCCATAACCAATGGTGGTCTCTGTCTCAATGGAGAACAGAAAAGCTGATACAAACCCATTGAGGTTATTGACACATGGAGTCCACTTGTTGTCTGCTAAATGGTCCAGATCGCCCCGGAGGTATGCAATAAGCCACCACATGAAGCCAAAGAAGAGCCAAGTCACCGTGTACACCAGCACAAAGATAAAGAGGTTGAACCTCCATTTGAGGTCTACCAGCGTGGTGAAAATGTCCGTCAGGTAGCGGTACGTCTCCCGGACGTTCCCATGATGGACGTTGCACTTGCCATCTTTCTGGACGTATCGCTGGATCTTCTTTGTTCTACCCATCTCTGCAAGCCGTTTAGGCAGATCCTCGCGGGCCTGCTTTGGCAGCTTCGGCTGTCTGATGATGGCCGGGCTCTCCACATCCTGCTCCATGGGGTTTCTAGGTGGATTCAAGCCTGTTAGAGAGGGAAAATGTGGTAATTGGGTGTTATAAGCAAGTTCAAGTAGCTTGTTCATTCTGCTCTTATTCAAAGCAAATGAGGACGAGACTTTCTCATGACAAACCACCTTTACAACAAAAGGTTAAACTCTGAGGTACATGGGAGATTAGTTTTCAGTTTCAAGAAATGTTACTGCAATACTTTTTCTGACAGCTTTATAGTTGATCTAGGACTTAGATCAACTTTATGGAGCATTTTAAGTTGTTTTTTTTTTCTTTTTGGACATATTAAAACAAGTCTGCAGCTACTTCAGTTGTTTAGGAGAATGCTGAAACGCTGTCTTGCTGTGAAGCTCCAGAAATAACAACAAACCTTTGTATCTGAGCCAAATCATCATTTTATTCATGGCTGTGGCAATGACTGTGCTGTATAATTAGCCATGTTAATGCTTAAAATGTGCCATCACAGAAAAAGTTTGAGATGTATTATCTCTGCTGCTGACACACAACTCCTGCCGGACTTGTCTTCACACATACAGTTATTCTGCCAAGTGACAGCCCGATAATAAGATTTATACACTCTGGAGGCTCTTCTGGGGGAAGAAATACGCTGCTTCAGTCAAAAGAACAGACTTCAAAAAGACTTAATGTGGACGTACTCTCAGATTGATTGGCAGCAACACAAACAAGGCAAGCATGCAGATGATATCATTAACAATAGACCTCCTACTCTGCCATTGTTTCCAGTCCCACCACCACATGAGTTGAGACCAGTGTGCTGATTTGCCTGTAGTACTAAGCAGTCTCAGCGCGAAAACTGCAGCTACAGTGAGGCCGAGAGAAAACGTGTCACCACCCACACTGCAAAAAGCAAGCCTCACTTTGTCACAGTAGCTCCTGCAGTAAAGAGTGAGTGTGTAACCTGGTTGTAATGCTTTGTGGGTGTTTGGGAGCTCCTCAGCACCCACAAGGAAACCAGACTGTGAAATGACCATATATGAATAGGTCTGTGAAATAGGATAATTATCCACTGAAGATATATAAAGGGTTGGAAACAGGGTCAGAGCAGAGTTTTAACTGTGACCTAAACTGTGCCCATGTCTATATTTATATTCCTGACAGTCGTCTGACCTAACTGGCTCAAATAAGCGCTTGTCAAAAACATTTTTAGTATGAGGTGGAGGTCACCCAGTGCAACAAAACTTCCAGAGCTTCTCCACCTGTGCAGGTGACAGAAAACACAGAACCTCAAATCACCTTTTCATCTATGGTGTGATTTTAATGTGGCTGGGCAAAGTATGTAATTAAACAATTTATTAACTTATTAAAGAGTAAGGTAACATTTTATAATAACCATCATTAATAAATTCTTACATTTATAGTTAGCTGGAATGGCACTCAGTAGAGACAATACCTCCTCCAAAGCCTTTTAATACATAAAGCCTAATTCAATAACAAGCTCAGTAGCCCTGGATCACCATTCTAAACCAACCAAAAATGCTTGACCATAATCTGAGCTCACCAAATCTAAGATCCACATCAACTTACTTACCTACTGAAATTAATGAAAATCTTAAAAAACAAATTGCAATGTTTAAGAAAGTAAGAAAAACAACAACCAACAAACAATAACTAAGCAACCAGCAAACAAACCAACCAAATACAAAAAATAAAACAACCAACCAACCAACTAAAAAGGCAACCAAAAAAATAACAATCCAACAGACAAACAACCTACCAACCAAAAAATAAAAAAAACAAGAAACCAACCAACCAATCAACCAACCGACCAGACCACTAAAAAGGGAACCAAAAAAATAACCATCCAACAGACAAACAACCTACCAACCAAAAAATAAAAAAACAACAAACCAACCAACCAACCAACCAACCAGCCAACTAAAACAAAAAGCAAACAAATAAACAACCAACCAGAAAAAAATAAAAAAGAATAATAAAACTAAGTTGTGATGTATCTACATCATTAACTATAATTTGACCATTTATCAATGATGGCTATTACAAAGTGTTATCAAGAGTAACTTTCAACATTAATTAATTATGACACAGTACATGCACACAAACACCCACACACACATTTTAAACCTTCCATAGACCAGCTGCTGGTAAAAAGAGATGAAGAAAAATCATTTTGAGTTTCCCCCAAAGGTTTGCATGAGTTAGCATGTGACTTAATCAAACAAAATGTACAGAAGTTTATGGCACATTCATGATATGATTTACAACGTAGTACGGCTCTGTTCTGTTCTGGAGGTAATCTGACCTCCACCGAGGGAGAAATAAATCTGGTGCCTGCAAAGTACAATGGAATTGTTATGTGATCCCTCTGATGTGGCTGTCGCATACACAGTTTTTTTTTCCTGCCGTGCTGCATGTGGACAGATTCTCTTTACTTTGCACATTGCCTTAGCCACCATCAGTGTTTTTACCGCTGGAACAAATGGCCGTGCTGAAGCCGTTCTGCTCTCCATTCACGGGGGAATATTATGAGCTTGAGCAGCAACTGGTTTCCATAGCAACGCCACAGCTCAGTCTACCAAGTGCTCACAATATAGCAGGAATGTACTGGATGGATGAGGCCACACGGCATTGGATAACATTTGTCTGTTTCATCTTGTTTCAGAGGGCCTGAGGAATAACAATGTACTGAATGTATCTGCTTTGTGCATAGAGGTGTCATTCATGTAACAGCTGGTAGTGTTTTATTTATTTTTTTCTGTAACAGATGAATATCGGTGAATAGAAATATTATTATTCAGGCTTGTTGTTTGGAGCACGTTTGATATGATGGAGCTGACGGTAAAGAATGAAATCAAATATAATCAACAGTAGTTGCTGATGTTGTAGTTTACTCTTGCAGGATGTAGGGAAGATTTCGATTAAAGCTGCTATAGTCAACATTTTTATATTACAGTGGATCAAGTGACTATGTGGACAAGGGATGTAAATGGTTCATAGATTCATCGATTATGCACTGTTAAGAATCTAATCAATGTATTAACAACAAACAGAGATAGGCATAAATACATTAAAAATTATCTTGTTCAAATAACAAAGACTCAAATAAGGTTGCCCCAAAGCAGTGTCGGCCAACACCAATCACCAATCTAAAGGACATTTCTTTTGCTTCATTGTTGCCTGTAGTTGTTAGTTATCAGTGGCATTAAAACACATCATTAAAATATTGAAAAAGAAAATTGATTTATTTTGGTTAATTCAAAGAAGTGGTTTAAAACTAAATTAAAGTTATGAGTAAACTGTAAAATACAGGGTTGAGACAAAAGAAATAGGACACAGAATTATCAGTTTTCTCTGTCTTGTATGGAGGTCTTTGTGACCTGAAGCCACTACTCCACCACCTGGTTGCAGCTCATATCTGGTAACTTTTGCTTGGTAAAATGTACACAGATGTAAAGCCTCTGTAACTCAAAACTCTAAAGTACTTTTACCTCCAAACTGTAGTGAGCTTAAATACTTAAGTATATCTGCTAAGTGTAAACTTGTTGTGTGTTGTCACATTAAACTTCACTGTTTAACACTTGATGTTCCTCTGAACAGAAACTCTCTGCTGCGTATTTGGCCCACCTGTAGTGTAGGCTGTTAGCTCTGTTAGCTTTAAGCTCCCACAGCAGGACTCTGCTGCTCACTGGCTGCTAACAGCTAACTAGCCACATATCAGTAAGGGTTTTCAGTGCACTTTTGGTTTTACCAGAACAACATATTTTGCAAGGTCCTGCCAGCAAGCCCTTTGTGACCGAGGGGATAGATAGAACAGGATCACAGAGCAACTCTCGTTACGTTAGCTGTCGTGCTGAGTAGCATCCCAATGATTGTAACAAGGGCTGAAACAGCACTGTGGAGGGAGAGAAAACCATGGTAACCGCATAAAAAGAGGCGCTCTATTGTAGTAAGCATAGACGGCGTGTGTCACTTCAGTTTGTCCATTTGCTAAGTGATCGTCTTTTCAGCCTTAGCACATCTTGTGACTGGGGGATGACAAAAGGCTGTGGGTCTCAAGCCCCTAAGTCTGAAATGGCTGTCTTAGGGCTGTTTTAGGTTAAACTAGCACTAGAGTAAGAAAGAGAACGCTGGGTGCAGAGTCAGGTCTCCTGGAGAAGGCTGGAGAGCTCAGAGATTGCTTCTAATCTTTCAAAATAAAAAGTGGATTTATCTTCACTCCCAGTTATCAACCTGACTGCAGCAGTGATCCGCGAAGGTGAGCTCCACTGCCGACTGGAGCTGGAGGGGAAATTTACATTACTTCATGAATGTGACGTGACAGAGAGGAGAGGAGAGACGAAGAGAAAGAACTCTGGTGAGTGCTGAGTTTAGTGAGAGGTTGATGCGAATGCATACACATTCAGGGCAAATAAACACTGTCGCCAAGAAATATGAAGAAACACAAATGAGCAGTCAAGATCGATCGAATGGCTAGAAAGGCTTTCAGTCTTATTTACTTTACAATTAGTTCATTCGCTGACTTCCTTCCTCACTCTATCCTGAAAGTTATAGCAACAGGTGACCCAATGAAATGAAATTCAGTATACTTATATCTTTAAATATGATACAATTCTTATTTTTGAAAGTAAAAAAATAAAATAAACCCTTCAAACTCTTGTATGCAATGATTGGATGATAACTGATGGGAGGAAGGGTATAGCAAATGGTTAATTAGATTGGTTAAGCAGGTGTAATGGGGAACCAGTGGCCACTCATGAAGTTACTTATGGACTAAATTGAATCACTGGAGTTTATGGCATACAGGATGGTTTGTTCCACTAATGGTTATAGGGAGGCTTTGCTGAAAACCTGCAGCAGGATGCGGTAACATGCTGTGTCGGATCACCCTTATAACTTGATGGAAAGTGTCTCAGGAGGCATGAACATATAAGCAGACTCTCACTGTAATCATGATTTTGTTTCTAGTGCTTTTTTTAAAACTCCACTGTGTAGTGTCAATTTCAACCAGGTAGCTCGATCCAGATGTGGCCATAATTGAGCTGAGGCCACAGGGGGACAGGAGCTATTTTTAGGCACACAAACAGCTGAGCACAGGCAGTATGGATGTCACATTAAAATAATTTTCAAATCTTACCACAGTCTTACTCTGTCTTTTTAGATCTCAGGCAACAATGGTGCTCAGTGGATGAAAACTAGCCTCATTTAACGAGGGATTTGCAAAAATACAGCAAAAAAAAACATTGTTGTCAATGGAAACCTCTCATCAGTGCGTTGCATGGGACCCAATTACATAGGATCATGCAGGCTGGTAGACCAGTTCACGGATCAGTTCACTCTAATTGCCCAAAAATAAAATAAAGAGGACAATGAAAGGCTTAAAGGCTTTATTTATATGTTGTTGATAAGTAGATGTTTGAGGGGAATTGCACTGTCTCCACAATGAGATTGCTAAACATACAAAACAGGTTATCCAGAGGATAATCGACATCAAAGCTGATTTTTAACGACCAAAATGTTTTTCATTATGTATTAAAACCAATCTATAAAGTCTTAAAATATCTCTATTAAAAATGTGAAATCCCCAGCATGAAGTTATAAACCCCAGCATGAAGCCATAGCCAGTATTTTACTGTTGCAATCCATCAACGTTTAGCATTAATGTGACAAGGTTAGTAATGGATTACCAGATCCAAATTTTACCTTTTTTGTAGCCCAGTCACCAAAATAAAATGTTGTTTTTTTACATTTCTGCCAACCAGGGGTGCCATATAGGGGGTAAAGGTCAGGACAGTTCCAAGGGCCCCTTACTGACAGGGGCCCCAAAAAATAGGTAGAAACTAATAGAAAATTATTAAACCATCATCACTGAGTATATATTTCAAATATAATAATAAAATGAATAATCTCTTTGTTTTAACTTTTTTTTGGCAGTAAAAGTAAAATATCCCCATTGTCCAAAAAGTAAACATCCATATTCAAACAGAAATTCAAACACAAATTATTTTCTCACATAATGATCAATGAGGCAGAGTATAATTAAAATAAACAGGTCGTTCGAACAGATACGTCAAGTGCATCAGCAGCAGCTTTGTCAGCCCCCTATAAAATAAAAATAGCTTATAATCCATATTTTATTTAGAATGATTTTCATGTATTAAAAACAGGTCTGAAATAAAAAGAGCATATGTATGTGTATATATAATTTAGTTCAAATTCAGCTATCACTAAAATAGAATGTTTGGTCAGTAGTTTGGGACTCTCACCCCTCTGCTCTGCAGTAGGAACAGAGGAGAACATTTCTGGTGCATGCAGACTGTGTGACTCAATACAACTCTCAGTACAATGTGTTTATATTTTCTGGAAATCAGAAGATAAAAATCGCAACGACCATATAGTCTCATATATGTATGTTTTTACCCCAGTAACTGTCATGTTGTTCTTTTCACAAATATGGGAATGATAGTCAAAAATATCATTAAAATGCATAGTTTTATTTAAAACGGCATCAAATTTTTTCGCCGGCCTAAACAAGGGCCCAATCAGATTTCCTTTCATGGGGCCCAAAATCCATGGCGGCGCCCCTGCTGCAAACAACAGGTACAGATATGTTTGAGCTGACTTTCATGTCAGGAGGTGGAGGGGACGATCGTGGTATAACAGCTGGGCCGATATTTCTTAATGAGGGAGAACTCCTGGAGACATTCGAAAGTGTGAAACCCTTGGATACCTTTAATGAGACATTGTGGCATTTTTTTTCTGGCTTTATTGATAGTACAGCTGAAGAGGGTGACAGGAAACAGGGAGAGAGAGAGGGGGAGTGACACACAGCAAAGGGACCCAGGCTGGGAGTTGAATGCGGGTCCGCTGCAGAGCCTCAGCACATGGGACGCCCGCTTTACCAACTGAGCTAAACGACCCCCCCATTGTAGCATTTTTTTAGCCATATTTGTGGCAACAAAACTGAATATTTTAAACAAGACTGTAAAATGTATTATAGAACTGCAAAATATTCTGCCTCCATGACATACATCTTTGTCACAAGTGTTTGATAACCAGATTTTAGGGATTGTTGCAAAAAAAATCCGTGTGATATAAACACGTCTTTATATGGATATTACATTTTTTTAACTTAAAAAAATTGCGCATCTGTCGGATATTACAAACATATCCTAACCCTAACCAAGATATAGTAACATATTGCCAACATTTACTTTAGTGACTGGTTGCTTAAATTTATGAGAAGCGACAGTTTCCCCGACAGTACAATATGATGCCTGTCAAAAGACCAATCTGGAGATTCAAGTCAGCAAATTATGTTAAGTAATTATGTAATTATGTTTATGTTATTATTTATTAATATTTATTATGTTTTGTTTATGTTTTGAGCATTTTGGGCGTATCTTAAACTGACGGCAACCTCTAAAACCTTAATGTACTGTTAATGCACCAAATAGTTTCATTCTATTTATAGCCTCTCCATCGTGTTGAGCTGTTTTGTCTTTTACAGATGTTCAACTCATATATCATAATATCTTTTTTTTTTTTTTTAACAAGATACAGGGGCTGGGTGATAGGATCTTTAAATTATATTACAATCAACAAACAAAATATCTCCTCAAATCTCCTCTTCATGAATGCCAAGACTGGGCAACAAAATCAAATATTTTTGATTGAAAAAATGCATCCATCCCGTGAAAAGTCACTGAAAGAACCGTGAGAGAAAAAGTCCCATTTATGAGAAATAAGGCTGATATTATGAGATAAAAGTCAAAATTGTGAGGTACAAAGTCAAAATGGTGAGACAAAAAGCAAAATTATGAGTCAAAAAAGTCTAAATCATTTCATAGAAAGTCACAATTATTTAATAAAAGTCAAACTAATTTCATAAAAAGTGGAAATTCTCAGATATAAGGTGATATTTAGAGTCAAATAGTCAAAATTATGCTACAACATTGTATCATAATATTGATCAAATGCCCCAATGCATCTTGTAAGAGCACTACTTTTGGAAAATATTAACACAATAGGATTTTGTATCAATTACCATCAGTAATGTGGAGACAATGACTAAGTGGTTAAAGGCAAGTATTAGAACAAGTAGAACAGTCTGGAAAAGTTCAGGTCACTTTACTGTAATGCAGCTTTTAAAACCAAGAAAAGACAACACTTATGTCATATGAGAATATTACAATATATTGCCCAGCCCTCAGAAATATTAAGTGAAAGATGAAGCTGTTAGTGTTTTAGGTGTCTGCAGGTGTTCCTGTCATTCTGCATCCAGCCCCCACCAACCCTCACCAATAAGCTACTGTAGGACAGACCGTATTTTTGCCCGGAGGTGCAAAACATGTCTACCAAGCTGCTGCGGAGCTCATTGCTTTGAGCTTTGAGAGTGAAGGCACTCATAAACATACGAGTTCATCAACAGATCGTCTCTCATCTGGTATACAGAGTCTGGACAGTAAGCGAACAGAGAGTCATTGGTGAGAAAATGTTAGAGTGAGGGGGCCAAAAATAGGATTTTGAAAAGTAATTTCCATCCTTGGTGGAAATTACAGCCTCACAGCCATCAAACAGAAAGCCTGCTGTCTCGTTATTAACAGATGGTTCAGTTAAACCTCTCTGTTTGTCGCAGGGAGAAACATAACATCCTTTTCACGTTCTCAAGCAAACCTTTAAACTGACACAGCTCTGAATCATCATGTTATCAGATACTGTGTTACTACCAGGCTCCATCCTTCAGAGGTACACCTCACTACAACCACTGTCAGGAACAACAGCTTTCTGCTCTGCTACAGCTGCAAAGCAGGTGGTACTCTTAACTGGATCATAGCGCAAACTGAAAGATCCTTTTGTTTGGAGGAGGAAGCTTCTGTGGGAATTTATTAAAGATGAAACGATTGTAGTGGGTAAACAACCAGTACGCTTTTATTAGAGTATGACGATTTATTACGAAACCTAGTCATCAAACATCTCGTTAGATTGTACAATAATTCACCTCGTGTTTGTTAGATTCGATTAGAGATTCACAGCCTACAGATTAACTGGATTGATTTGAAATTATATGGTTTTAATAGTGATTAAATTAACATTGTGCTACATTAAAGGGAGCATTAATTAGCAAGAAATGATCAGTTATTGTGAGCTGGAAGTGCTTCCTGGTGTTAATGTGTGATATTTGAATTATCTCAGGGTATTTATCCATAAAGCTCCGCTGCTTAAGCTTCCACATTACCTCACATCTTGTTTCTTATTCAGCAATATATGATCCAATAACTCATCCTTGGAATCTCATATGGTTACTGTTTAAATGGTATAAATTGCAACCTGCCCTGAACCTTTTATTGACTCTTTATTCTAATAAATCATATGTCGGTTATGGTTGTCTGGTCTAATTTGTTGGTGGGCTGGTTGTCAGTCTCAACTACCTAAATTAAATAAATAAATGTAATACATAAATGTAATTTGTCCCTGTCACGACCTAGTAGTCTCTTAGGTATGGTGAGCTGTAATGATATAATGATCTGTAATCGTGTTCAGATGAGAGACAGAGACATTCTGATTTTCCAGCTATATGAAGCTGTTTATTGCTCCTGTCTTTAACATCTAGAGAGCAAACATGAATTTGCTGTTTAGCAGACGACTGGCTCAGCTTTATTAGCTTGTAGTCGGTTAATTGAGATGACTTGTATGTAAGCCCATATTCACCAGTTGAAGAAAAAATTGCATCCATCCCCATGGTAAGTCATAATTATGGTATGGAGAGTCAAAAAATATGAAATAAAAAGTTAAAATTATGAGATTAAAAGTCTGATTTATGAGATTTAAAGTAACAGTTGTGAGATAAAAGTGAAAATAATGAAAAGAAATCCAAACTATGACACAAAAAGTCAAATTTACAAGAAATCAAGTCAGAAATTATTAGATATTACGTCTAAACTTTGATACAAAGATTCAAAATCATCAGAAAAGCCTGAATTATGAGATATGAGGTCAATATTCTGAGAGAAAAAAGACAAAGACAATGAGACAAAGAGTAAAGATCATTAGACAAAATGTCACAATTGTGGAATAAAGTCAGAATCATGAGACAAAAAGTCACAAATATGGGATGGAAAGTCTGAATCACGAGATATTAAGTAGATATTTTGAGAGAAAAAGACATAATTTAGGGGATAGAATGTCAACATTATGAGGCAATGAGAGGTATGAGAAAAAAAATCTAAACTGTGGGGTATAAAGTGACAGAAGTACGAGACAAAAAGTCCTCGTTTAATCTCATAATGTCGACTGTTTTTCATGTTACCAGTGGAACATTTTTTATTCCAGCAATCTCAGTTTTCACAAACTGTTTCATATCTAAGTGGCAGAGGTGGTCTTCCATACCAGCTGTGTGTGAGTCCTGGAATAAAGCACAGTAACAGGCTGATTTTATGACAGCAGGCTGGGCTCCATGATGTTTGGCGGCTGGGATCAGGTGCGGGAAGCACAGAGCAAACCAACAGGCTGGACATTTCCCGTTGCCGTGGAGATGGCGGCTGATCCACACCACAATAATAATGACAGCCTGCTAATCTCGTATGTTTCCGTTGTTTTCACCGGTGTGGCTCGTTTATTAGCCCGGGTCCAGCGGCGGTGTGAGGCCGCGGGCCTGCGGGAACACATTTTCCCTTTAACACCATCCAGTTCCCTCCATCGAACAGACTCCTCCGTCGTGTCACAGCTGGGGGATGTTTCATATCTATACCCAGCTGCTTCTACCAGTGCTCATTATTCTCTTAATTAATCTCTGATTCGTCTTCCACTGTTATGTAACTCCCACCCCCACCGTCCCCCATACAACAGATGATTACGTTCAAGCAGCTGTGATCAGGAGCTGAAAGGTGTTCGCCTACCTTGTGCAGCGGATACACGGTGGTCACTCCCCGGGTCATTTTAAGCCGTTTTGTTCCCATCAAAATGCTCCTGCTGAGGGGCCGCGCTGCGATTATCAAGTCGCTGTCTGCGAACCGACTGAAGGATGGCTACTAATTCCCTCTTTCCTCCATCCCTCTCTCCACTGGAAAGACATCGGCCGTCAGCCTCCACCCCTCAGCTAGGAGAGAGAGCTAGGTGAAGACTGGGGAGAGAGAGGGAGAGAGAGGGAGAGAGGCACTGAGGAGGAGGAGGAGGAGGAGAGAGAGAGAGACACAGAGAGAGAGAGAGAGAGAGAGACAGAGAGAGATAGGCGGAGAAATTAGCCTAGTAGTGATCCAACAGTGTACTGCGTGTTGAAGATGATACAGCTTGTTACATCATAAAACATGTTTCTCCATCAAGCTAAAGGAGCATTACGTGAGATTTTGAGATTAAAGGAACAGTTCACTCAAAAATAAAGATTCAGTCCTTATCAGCTCACCTTGAGTCCATTAAACCTGTCTGGAGCTTCACAGCAATGTTATCCTAGATAACTGAAGTAGATGGGTACTTGTTTAAAGATAAAAAAATATATACACATTTTTTAAATAAACTGGCTCCATACCAGCTCATCTAGTGCAATCTTAGTCTCTGAAAAGACGTTATTTTTTACGCACATTGTAAAGCCAAAATCTTGAATGTGGTAATAAGCGTTAGCATGCAACCAGTCTGAAGTGGGTGCACAAGCTTGACTGTTTTACCATTACATCTGCCACCGTAAGAGCGAGTAGAGTTGTCTGCAGTTAGCGGCTACTCTGGTGATACACTGCCCTATACTCGTGTGAATCCAAAAGGTGATCACTCTTACATGCTGCACCTTTAAATAGGCACATTCATGAGTAAAGATTTTAAAGTACTTTCCACAATGCTTCCACCTTTGCAGTTTTCTTGCTGTGAGTGACTTCTTGGAATCCCATATGACATACAAATCATGAAACATTTCTTTTTTTATAATATCTATTTACATATTTCATCCAGTTTTTGGCAAAGTGAAGGGTTCCTACCTACAATACTTTTCCATTGTTGGTCAAACATAGGGTCAGGAGACAATAAAAAGAAAAAAAAAAAGGGTTATAATCTTTCATTATGCAACAAAAGCAACACAGTGGACCGAGCCTATTAATATTTTGTTTTTGGTTTACAATTTCCCAAATTTGTAACCTAGCAGACAAACTATCTACAGGTCAGCATCTATCAGTACTGGGTGCCTCAGAGCTGTCCATGGTGCTGATCTCTCATACACACCAGTGGGAAGCTCCAGCCAATAACACATCACTTCAAATGACGCTCAGTCGACCATCTTCAAACTAGGCATTCATTTTGATCTGAACTACACACCTTCCAAGTTCAATTTAAGTCCTCTCCGAGACCTATAAACACCGTAAGACTTCCTTTGTAAGAATCTTATTATAATGTTATTCACTTTGGTATCGATACAATACTTACATTTATCTATACTCTCATACTTATACATGTTTTAATAAATAAATGAGCGACACATTGTGAAAGCACTTAAATTATTTTTAATTTTACCATAAATAATAATAAAAAAATGACACATCTCTTTTTACTACAAACGCAAACATAGAACTACAGCTTCCTGGAAGCTAACAGAAACAGATAAATAACAATATAAAACCATTGAAAACTTTGCAAACATAACGGTGTAAATCAAAATTAGTAGGAAGAATGTAGCATCTCTCCTGCATGATTCTGAAGAGTACAACAAAAATTAGCACATTGGCTTTCTTCGTGAAGCTAAATGAACTGTTGCTTTCTATAGTTTATAACTAAGGAATTTATCAGATACTTTCACTTTAGGTAAAAATATATATATATATATGTTAGTTACAATCACAAGGTGCTCGGACTTCATCATTAACAGTAGCAAATAACATAGCTTAGCGCTGACTCTAAACCAAAACTTCACCGAATTTCATAATGTTGTGATATGGAAAACAGAGGAATGGAAGTTAAAGTGACATCAGGAAGTTTGCATTAGTGTTCGACAAACGTGGCTACTTTCAATCCCCTGTAACCTGGTGACATAAACCAACCAAGTTAAACATGAAAACTGACGAAATGAATATCACACCACCTTTCTCAAGTCTTTAAAAACACACTCCTCAGGAGGTTGCATAATTAAAATATACTCTGTTTATCCAAAAGGAACAGGCTCACAATTATTCTGCACCCTGAAACAAAACTTAGTCCTAAAAAATACAGATTTTACTTGAGTTTACTTACAATATTCAATATTTACTACTAGGTCATTTCTTGAGATCTGGAAATGTGGCGAGACACTTCTGAACCCAATCACAAATCAATCCACTGATGAATCTGTTAATGTAATAAATAATAAAATAAATAAAAATACATTTTGGATATGACCAAACAATGGACAATGTTTTCAAATGAGCTTCACGATCCTGTCACTCATTTCTACAGCAACAATCATCTCAGACTTCAGATTTATTTTTGCTTCAGTCACTGTAGTTTCACACTAACAAGCTGGAACACAATAGAGAGGCATGTCCCCTCTGGTCGAACACCATGGGACCTTATTTCAGAGTAAAAATGTGTATGGAAATGGATGGCAAGAGACAAATATTTTCCTCACCACATCAATCTGTGCTGAGGTGACAGCTGTGTTAATTTTGGTGTTGTACAGTATATTGAGCAAGAAAATGTAGTTCACTGTCATGGTTTGGTTTTGTGGTTTAGTCATTTCCCGTTTTATTTTGTAGGTTCTCTCTTCATGTGTGAGTTTTGATTTACACTTTCTGTCTTTGTCTCTTTCATACCCTTTTTGTCTTGTTCACCTGTGTGTCATTAGGGAATCAGTCCTTAGGACTTTCCTGCATTTGCTACTCGAGTGTCCTCTGTGTTACAGTATTGTTCAAGGTGGCTTTCTGTTTTTACTTCTTAATTTTGCGCTTAAGTCTTTTCTTGGATTCTCTTAAGCCTGGTTTTGTTGCCTGGCTTTTTGTCTTAACCTTATTTATTCAGTTAAAATTGTTAAAGAGAATCTGAGGACACGTCTAGAGCAGACAATCCAACAAAAAGTGAAGGAAAACCACCTACTTAAATACATAAGGACTAATTAACTAATGAAACACAGTTGAACAGGTAAAAGGGGCAGGAAAAAGCCAAAGACAGGAAGTATAAAGCAAAACATGACAAAGGAGGAGTTAACCAGAAAAACCCAAGCCATGACAGTTCCACAAGCAGCTCCACACAACACTAACTGGTATTCTACTATCTTTACAACAACTTATGACTTTCTTTACTGGGAAAATTAGCATGTGTATCTGTCTCTCCCAATTGACATTGTTTTTTCTCAAATAGGTCACACAGAGCACACCAGTAGGGGCGGGACTTCCCCTCTCTAATGATTTGAAGCCTTAAAGACACTTTAGGTCAGGACTTATAAATGAGTAAATGCCACATTTTCTCTCCTAAATGCAAAATTGAGTGAATAAGCAAAGTACACACCATACTTTAATAATTCAATAAACTCAGGGATTTGGCAGCTACAGACATAGTTGATCTGGTTTGATCAGTAGCATATGCTGGCAGATGTTAGCAACTACTGTATAACTGACATAGGTTGACGAATTCACTAGAGATGCAATGACTAATTTATTTCCAACTACTAATTAATCACCAGCTATTTTAGTAGTAAAGTATTTTTCTTATTTTCCTTGAGTCATTTTTAATAATCAGGAGGTAAATCATACCAATATCCCATTCATCTCTTTATAGTTATTTTAACCACAAATCTCAAAATCCATTATGGAAATCAGTGGCAATATCGAGCTCTAAGTACAAGTGCTTTACACTGGCCTGAATGTCACTGGAAAGTGTTAGTTTTAAATTGATTTTCTTGTGTTTTTCATTATGATGAAAAAAATATTATATGTTTTTCGGGAAACACATGATGAAGAGGATTTAAAGGGTCACATTTTAAGACATCAGCACAAAATATTGGCAACTTCAATACAAAAACCAATATCTGCCGACTTATCGTAAAAATCGAACATCCAGCCTTTTGCTTTTTGGTCCATGACTTCCTCCCTCCAGCTTCACCACCATGTGATCTTAAACTCATAGATGGGCCTCTTGCAGTAGTAATGGTTGATGAGGTGCTTGTCACACACACCAATGCACTGCTGCTCGGCAGTGATGCCGCGCTCGGCTAGATCACTGACAATGCAGTGCAGCAGGTCGTAAACATCTGCCACCGCCTCCCAAGGTCCAAAGGAAACGTCCACCTCGCAGTGATGCTCAAAGAGCTTTGCCTCGCTGTCCGAGCGCTCGAAGCGAAGAGAGTTAAAAAGAGGGCGCTCGTATGGCGTGATCGGCATCTCCTCCTTGTAGACGCAGATCTTCAACTTGGCAAACCGCGCCTTTTTCTGCATGGCCCTCAGTTTGGCGATCTCCACGATTCGCTCGAGATTCTCTGAAATGAAAACAGTTACAATGTTAATTACATTTTTAAATAGACTCATCTATGTTTTTTGTACAAAACAAAACTATCTGATCCTGTTTTTTTTCTTCTGACCTGAAATAAATTTGTCTAAATATATACAACTACTCCTAAACTGTCATGTATGTTTGTGCTATGTACTATAGGGATGACCCATCCACCCTCCATCAAGCTCTGTGTTTGCACGTCCTGTATGAAGCTCTCCTATTCACCTCAAGTCAGTGTGAGACTGAACAGGTTGTGAACATTAATTAAAGCTGTCACTTACCTCTGTTTCTACCCTCTGAGTAAACAAGAACTCAATTTAATCTTTGAGTTTGAGCTATTTTTACTTTTGGCTACAAATGCTGAAAGCTGATTCAAGTTCAATAAAAATAAATTCACAAAGATTCACAAATCTTTGTCCATTGTATAATTTATCAGGAAAGGCAACAGGATATCAAAGGCTCCTGCAGTATGGCGCACCTTGTACATTTAGTCCAGAAGCCTTGGCATGTATCAAACCAAGTCGTGTAGAGAGCTTTGTAGACAGCACTGTGAAACCAGTGTGAACTAAATCTTCGGAGGACATAATAATCTCTAGTATATATCCTGTATAAACATCCATAAACTAGTTTTAAAAAGATGGCCCCTACGAGTGTAGAACTTTAGTTCAAGTTTTTAAGTTTTCTTTAGTGTAGCAGTAATCCAGTGATAGTTGTCTGTACATCAGTGGGTGCATTGCAAACAGGAACTGCTAATAGCTAATTCAGCATGCTTTGATGCTCTTTTATATTTTTTAATTTTTTATTATTTTCCACTGTTAACATCAACATGCTCATTACTTGTGATGTCATGATACTGGATTCGATATTACATTTTTTTTTTTCCTCAGCGAAATTTGAAAGCATACATTTTTAGAATTTTATATTTTTGTTTTTCGTCTGACAATAACATGATGGGGCTACATAGGGTTGGAACGGTTCATCAAAAAAATCCGTCCCGTTCGGTACGCTTGTCACGGTTCGGGGCGTGTGTGTACCGTTTGGTTCATAGGCACGTGCAACTTCTTTTTGTCATTTACTAACGAGGTGAAGCAGCAGAGCAGCAGGTGGCGGTACTGAGCTGGATGCCAACCGCCAGTAAACAAGAAGAAGAGCTACGAGTCGGCTGTGTTTCCGGCATCACGTTCTGAATGAGTAGCAGACGAGCGAGTGAAGTCCCTGGGTTAGACTTCCTCCAGTCAGCGTTAAAAGCACATCCCTGTCATTGTACAACAGAAGCCATTCTTCCACTTCTGAAATAACATAATGTTACACAATGTTCTGCAGGTGGCCAGAGGCTACTGTAGGTTTGGTGTATAGATGTAGCATAATAAAATGAAATTAGGTCGATCGATTTTTGCAAAATAAAATAATTTATATATGAATGTTATATACAAATATTAAGTAGTATATTGTAAGTAGGCTATTATTATCTCTATTTGGGAACTTTAGCCATTTATACCGTTCCTACCTCAGTACTCTAGTTTTTTTTGTTTTGTTTTATTTTAATATCTCTTTTATTTTTCCAATCATGTATATAATGTTTTATTGCATTGTGTTTTTTACTACGTTAGTGGTCAAGAAGAGACAATGGGCTAGGACTGAGTTTCCATGGTGATTAGGCAATACTGACTCAAGTGACTTGCACAACCCGGTTCAGTTTAGTGAGTGACTCATAATGACTTGAATCCTTAAAAAGGAACCGTATTTATCAGCTCTACTCCAGGGCTACTGAAAGTTTCCTGACTGTGACTGCCCATTACATTACATTAGTGACAGTGAAAAACTATTTGTTCTAAGCATTTGTTAAAGATAACTTTCTTTGCCAAATAAATGAAAAACATGTTGGAACTAGCAATATCACCTCTCTTGCAGTGCCAAAATCTACCTACTTTTAACCTAAGACTTTCACAATGATGTATCAAATGTCAGACTGCCTCACTCTTTCAATTTTAACCTGACTATACAAGACATAATTGATTTTCCTAACGATCAGCATATACCGAACGGAACCGAAAACCGTGACCACAAAACCACGATATGAACCGAACCGTGCATTTTGTGAACTGTTCCACCCCTAGGGCTATAGCATGACAACCAGATAGGACTTTTCTTTTATTAGCTGATGTAACTGCAGAAAAACTAATATTTTCTTAGCCTTTAAAATGGTGTGTGCATTTGAAAGTGCGCTTCAAATATTTAGAATCGATATATATCGCTATTTTGATATTTTTGAGAACTTTACTCATTACATCGTATGAGGGGGGCGGACTGCAGTTACCTTTATAATAGGGCAGCAGATCGAGAAAAGCTTGTCGAACTTTCTCCCCTGTGAGTGGCTGAGTGTCCTCCAGGCTGTCCAGCAGCGGGCCGATGGCATAGTACTGAGCCTCTCTGTGCACCGCTCGCACCCGGTCCCTGTGAGGGAGCTCACCTTCTCGCAGGAAGTTCAGGATGTCCCTTTGGATGGAAACAGAATCACTGGAACAAATCCACACAAAAATATACACCTTTCTGATGAATCCTACCATAAAAACTTGGCGCTGGTGTAAATCAAATAAGTGATTAAAACAGTTTATCGCAGTCAAATTTTAATGGTAAATTTTGCTCTTATTGTTTCATTATGACACAATTTACAAGACACATAATCTGCATTGTTATCTAGAAAAAAAAGGTTTCATATTGTGTCATATTGGACAACATTTACGCTGATGCAAATACATCTGTGAGAGGCAAATATCAGCCGATAATACACTTTAACATTCCCTCGATTCAGATTTGAAAAGACAAAATCTGTGTGTAAATGGTGATTATAAAACTAACTTCAACCTCCAGCTTTTTCCTTACACATTCACACCTGGTGTGACTGACTGAGCCAGCTTTTCGTCCTCTACTTTTGTTCTCCACACTGTGTGGAAGTACACGGAGAACCACAGACAGCTGGACTTGTTTGTATCAACATACTTGGCCAGGAAAAATGTTGTTCTGCTTCTCTGCAGCAGAACCTGGAAGGCTTGTGAGCAATGAGGATAAAATGAATGCAGTAAAAAAAACACAGAGAAGTCCTGGAGGAGAAGCTGCTGCAGTGAATAACACAACAGAAACCTGGAGGAATATTTATCTTCCAGCAAGACAATAGCCTCAGAAACAGAAGGTTGGCTTAAAACTCTACAGTATTAATGTTCCCAATGAAAAGGCTGAGTACACCTGCAGTGGACCCGCCTCCTCTATGTTTCGTTGCAATTCAATTATATAGTTACACATCTTCCATCTCTCGTTCTGTCAGTTCCCTTTTAAATCTTTAATACATACCTCCTCACACATACAGACACAGAGGCATTCATACAGCACTGACCTTACTGACGTTCCACTTACATAAGACCTACATCTTCACCCCTCTTGTTTTCACATTCATATTTAATGCAATTTGCTTTTGCTTTTTAACCACGACAGCAGTGTAGCTCCAGGGAAGCTAACGCTGGACTGTCGGTCCACCACTTAAATATCTTCATGGTTCATAGTCTCCAGAGGATGAAGCAGAGGATGTGATTTGAATGAAATGTATCAAATATTGCTGGTATGAAATTCGATACAAACATGAATTTCCCCCTCAGGATTAACTGTATTAATATTAGTGATCAAGTGAATTTTTTACTTTGTCCAACACATTGGTATTTAACCTAATTCCTGTTAAATTATTGGCACTTCCTTCAGCTTCAGCTGTACTTTGTATTGAACACTAATGTTAGCGCGCTAACATGCTAAACTAAGTTGAACATGGTCCTGTAAATATTGTAGAACCACTTCCAATGTTTGTTTGAAATAACTTCCAAGTAGAAAACCCCTGCATCACTCACTAGCTTACATACAAACTAATTGTCTTTTATAATAATGTTATTTCAAAATGTATACATCTAATTAATTTAAAATTACTCAATAACCTTACTTGCATTGAGTTGGAGACCTAATTTACCTGTTGAGTCACAGACCAAAGAAAATCACAGATGAATATCTTGCAGTTATTCTGAGATGTGCTGATGAGTAGATACCAAAGATGATGGCAAAGCAACACAGTACATAAAATAGCACAGCAGAAACACCAGATAGGACCACCGTGTTTTGCTACTGCCCTTAAATGTTAAAGTTATGACTTAAAATATACACTGAAATAAACAAGTTTGCAAATTTTACATATCTCTGACATCTGTTGACTAATTTATCACTTTCCCTGCTCTATTTTCCTCGTTTATAAATGCAGGGAGGGTGCACTGCTGAGGGTTCACTCCTGTGTACACTTGCCAAAGGGATATAATGTTGTCATGGTCAGCTAAGTCTTTTGTACAGCTTTGGCATTGTGCAGCTGTAATGTACATTTCAACTAGAAAATTACAACCACAGGCTTTGGCTGGAACGTTGCACAAGACCTTAATCTTATTATTTTGTTCGTTTAGGCTGTCAATTACAGTTAATTTAAAATTAAAAGTAATATCATACATTATTGTACACCCCGGTACTTAATGCTGATTGTTTTGTGTTGTGGGCTTTAGGCTCGAGGTATCAATGAACATAAATTATTACAGATCTCAGGGAAGTTCTGTTGAGCTCTGATGAGGTTCATGATACAGAGACAACCCACACAGCTCATTATTTGTTTACCTAATTACCTTTTCACTCAGTTTCCTCTGACTTTGCTCATGGTTTTCCACTTGCCCTTTCCACTCCTCCTCAATGCAGAACGACACTGCCATTGAACTAAAGGTTCATTGTGTAATTGTGGAAATGCAGACGGTTTTGTTAGCTGTACATCGACCAATTTTATCTTACTAAATATTTATAGCGACATATAAATGTCAACCGAAGTAACAAGTAAGAAAAGTGCAGCAGCACAGAAATAGATATGCAAATATGTTTACAGCACTGGCAGATGGCGGGGAGACTAATTTGTGTCAAAGAATACCTGACTCACGGATACCTGTCAGATTATAATGAGTTGCCATCAGCAGATTTAATACCGCACTGACACTGCAGTGTGAGCTTTTTTAGAGGCTAAATATCTGTTTCCATATACACACACTTTCTACATACACATAACCCACCTAAGTCTTTCTGTCATACTCTTGAGAAGATATTACTTCCGTCACTCCACAGAAAAACAACAATCATGTTAAATGGTTGAGATAATAATGATGTTGTCTTCTTTTGTTTGACTAATGAATCAATAGCAGATATATTGTTAATATTTGACATTTCACTCCCAGGTCTCACAAAGGGCTACCACTCACCCAAAATATGTTCCATCCCGATCGATGAAGTAGCGTCCATCGGCGTCCCGTGGGATGTAATGTCGCCCGCTGAACATGGCGGCCAACATGGTGTCTTCAAAACGTCGCAGCGTGGACAGGCGAGTGGTGAAGTATGTGCCCCCGACATTCAGAGAGATCACCTCTGGAAACTTAACAATGGGAATGGAAAAAACATCATGAATTTCAGTGTTCAAATCTTCTTCCAATCCTTTTATTATTGCTCTAGTTTGCTTGACAAGATGCACACAAAGTCTAAAAGTAAGCATTGTAACTTAATTTTTGTACAGGCCTAGTTTTAAGTTTTGTGTTTTTGTAATTTTCTGTAGAATGATATCCACCCATTAGGTTCCTTCCTGTATATTGAATTGTTATATTCAAGGGTATGTCCCCACATCCAGGGCGGGAGTTTATCTTTTAACCTTGTTTGGTTTTCAATTGGAAGACCTAATTGACCTTAATTTAAATGGATGCCAGAGAGATGCTGCTGGCGCCCTCTGTTTGGTGGCTTTTACATGGGCTATATTTATATATACATACATTATACCAGTACCGTTTGTCTACATTAATTTTACCTGATGATGGTCTGAGGACGAAAACTGTGTTGCATTGTGTATGTTGTATTTATAGGATTTGAAGGGCAGTTTACCATGTTATCACTACGATACACTGTACTATAACCATGCTAGTTGTTGAGAGGTAGTTAACAGAATTTAGCCATCATAACAGGAGTTTTGCAGTGCTGTTCTTTAACTTCAATTAATACTAGATCTACAATGAATAAAGTAGTCCTACTTCCTGACTCCCAATTTTCCAGGGAGGATCTGGTTTTTCATTGTTCATAGCTCTTATGATAAAGGATGTCACACGGATGTCAATCACCACTTAGAAAAACAGGGCGGTGGTGTACACTTACTATCTTAGAGGCGTAATGGATGAATGAATCAAAAAATAAGAATTTAGTTCAAGCCAGAGCTTCGTATCAATCTGCATTCTTTCCTGAAAATTTTAGCTAAAATTTGAAGTATTTAACATGACAATGCCGTTTTTAAAACTGAATTCTTCATAATCACCAGAATGAGGGCAACAAAGACTGCAACTCTGATTTCTCTGGGGGAGGACACCAAGACCACTGCTTAGGTTTCAAAATCCTCTCTATTCTTGACGTCTCATGGTTGGTAAGTATGTTAGGTTGTTGTAGCTTACATGAGAGACTGAACATGTTGCTCTGAGTCTCTCCGCAGCAACCAATTCACTGTCTGACCACAGAAATAAGAGGATTATTCTGCTGTGGACCTGTGGATCTATCAGCAGGCTGGAGTCACATGCTCGCTCATTAACTTAAGTCATGTGACAGCCAATCATGACAGGTCCCAGCTGGATTAACCAACTCATAGATATCTGTATGAATAGAATTATGCAGATACAAAGACACAGCAATGTAATGTAGTGTAATCATTTGGTAGCAATTTTATATATTGGTCACTATGGTCATATTTTTGATAGTTTTATGGAAACTTGAAGGCGCACTATGTAGTTTTTTTTCATTCCTAAACAAACTTAATAAACAATCTCTCTTTGTTTTCATGACTGAATTAACTGAATAAACAAATTGACCTTAAAAGGACAACAGTGAGAACAGCTTGTTTATTCATGCTCTTACCTCATTAATATTGTCTGAATTTGATTTTCATCTCCAATGCTACATAGTGCCCCTTTAAATACATAACTAACCAATTGTGTATGAATACTGAAATATAAATAGACAGGCTAAAATAAACACCTGACTAAATGAAAGAGCATAATAATAATCATGTGGTATCCAATCATTTTGTGTGTTTACCGAATTTTAAAATGCAAAAAATATTGTATGTCTAGTGTGATTTATCCATTTAACCTGGCCCTGACAACATTAGCCATATATAGGTTACTGTAATGAAATCAAACAAACAAATTATTAGAAAATAGAATGTGTCAAAACATGTTCCCCTTAAAGATGTTTGGGGAAGAAAATGTTATCAGAAGAGAAAGATCTCCACTGACTGATGTTTTTATACCTAAACAAACTAAATAAACAAGCTCTGTTTGTTGTCATGACTGAATAAACTCAATAAACAAACTGACTTTTAAGGACAACACAACTTGTTATTGTTTTACTTTGTATTTGGCAGACCCTGCCACCTTTCTAGCTTCAAACAGTGTTCATGAGCAGACTTCATTTCCCTCTGAGAACAGATTGTTTATTCAGTTATTGAAAAGATAAATATTTCTGAGTTTGTATTTTTTTAAATTAATATTAATATCACATTCTGAGTTTGAATTTATTCTTAAAACTACATTGTGTGACAGGGACTCTGCATTTGTACTTTGTTAAGTTTACTTTCTGCTGTTACTGAGTGATAAATCGTGTGTGTACGTGCGGATGTCAAGTATTAGTGCTTCTTATGTTTGAAGCTAAGTATTTGCTAGCTTGTGAGCTGCTTTCACATGATTTTAAAGGGGCCTACCTCCTGCTCCTGTGTGCTCAGCGCGGAGCGGAGCGGCTTGCTCAGGGTGAAGCTCGGGGTCGGGGAGGCCGGCTTTCGGAACTCGTCCTCCGCAGAGTCCGAGCTGGACATGGCATCGCCCGGTTTCTCGGTGTCACCTGCGGCCGAGAATACCACCATCACTCTGGGTAGAGGCAGCGTCCGTCTCTCCTGAATGAACCTCCTCACCCTTGTCGTGGCGCCGGGCAGCGGGCTGAAGGACAGCGCCTGGCGATCCCTGCTGCTGCAGCCATCGGAACCGTTGGAACCGCTCGAGCCATTCTGCTGCATGCGCGCGGCGAGCCAACCGTCGGCACAGACCAGGGGAGGATAGCACGAGCCACAGCGCGCGACTGTTCCAACAACAACAATGCGGGAGGAGACGGTGTGGCTCGAGCTGCCGCAGGGACACACCTCGCTCTCAGAGCGAAAGCGGAAGTGGGAAATGTCCGCCTTCAATGATACAAACTTCGAAACCACAGGTCTGCTAAATGTTTTATCCCGAATGTTAGCAGTACACTCTGGGCCCGTACTGTCCTCGCTCATACGTGCTGTGACGTGAGGTCCACACCGTCATCACGTCAAGGAGTGCTGTCAGCCGCGAGGGAATAGTCAGAGACAAAATCCGCTGTGAGATTTAACGAAGTTTTTAGAAGTATTCTGCTCTGCATTTTATTTACATCAACATTTTTCTCATTACATCAACACTAATCAGTTTTGTAAAAAGGACTCAGAAGTAAAGAGCGTCAGTATTGGTAAAATGCGAGACTTTATGAAAATATACCTTCTGGGACAATTTGATGACTTAGTCTTACATTAATTCATTTACTACAACATACAGAAGAAAAATAAAGACAAATTACACACAGAATTGGTAACTTAAATTCAAACATCTTTATTGTCAAAATGGAACACGTTATATTCTGATATGAAAATCACAGAACAGTTTAAAAAGATAAGTAATGTCACCATTTTATTTTCAGTTTATTTAAATAACATTACAAGGATATAACGCATGAGACAAATTTGATTAAAAAAATCTTGCAAAAATAAAAAAAAACATTCATAAATCTGTTGTGTCATTAGTAATTTAAACATTTCAACTTTCATCTCAGAAGAACTGCACCTCTTTTTCTGTCCTCACTCCATTTATCATACTTCCCCCTTGCATCCTCCTGGACTCTCTTCTCCTGTCCTTCCTCATTGGCTTTCTTTTCTCTGCCATTGGCTTCTGAGATGTGCATGAATTCTAGTGTTTTGGGTTATTTAGAAAACATTTATGCATTTGATATTTATTGAAAATATCATGTAGCCTAGATGTAAGGAGAATAAGTGTAGCAAGCTAGCTAAAACACAGCTATCCTAGCTTATTGTAGCTCATTTTTAGCAAACTAGCCCCCATATTTGATAAAATTATATTGGATCCATCGGATCCATTGGATTGTCTATCCAGACAATCACAGACTGACCAAGTCCTATTTAACCAATGTCCACAGCTGTGTGTACACATGCGCACTTGTGCATACGGTACATGCAACACTATAAATGGACATAAAAATATACACCTGCTTTAGATGTCATGGCAGTAGTCCAAATCATGCATCCCCCCAAAGTTTCTGGCTAGAGGTAGAGGTACAGCTGTATGACAGAATCGCACTGTGGACGGCTACAAAAGATGAATCTCAGCACTCTCCCAGTTACTCAAGGTTCATCACAAGCTTTTTCACACTATATGATAATTCAAGTCAAATTAATGTGCTCTAATTTTGTCTTGAGCTGCTCTGTGATTCACACTGAATTTGAGTGAAACCGATTCACAAACAGGAAAACTCAAACAAAGCTTGTGTCATAAAATTAAATCGTTTGTTTGCCGGTAAAGGTTGCTGTAATTCTTAAAGCTTCATCTAACCCTCAGGGGTATTGTTTTATTGTTGAGCTAATGTGAATGCTACTGTGAGCTAAGATTAGCTTGGATAAAGCTTCAGGTATGAGCATTTGTCCATGGCCCATATCTACCCTGTGATGACAGCTCCCCCCTTCAATACAATGGACAACAATAGAAGTTTTATGGATGATAAAGATGGTTGTGAAGTGTTCTGTCTCTATAAGGCAGGAATACCTGGAATATTGATCCACCCACAGTTTTCTAAACTTAGCCCAGGTGGCTGATTTGGTCACGTCTATATAACTGCAGAGAGAGACATAAAAATGATCTCTCAAGTCAAGAAGTGCAGAGAAAGTCATCACCATGGTAAGGCTGCCCTCCTTCTCCTTCTTCACATCCTCCTCTATTTGTCTGCTCTCCTCACCTTGTTTGTTCAGGTCTATTCTCTTTGATCTGTAAGCTGAGGACGCTGGAAGAATATCCAGTTTATATCTGACACTTCAAACTCTACAGTTATAGCTAACATTTTTTTCCATTCATCAGCGGGTTATATGCTGTAGTGTCGACAGTATGTCTGGTACAGTGGGTGTTACATACCCTCCAAATAATAACTAGCCTATATGCCTACAATGCTGACTTTAAGTAGTTTGATTGCATGTAATTGTATAATCTAATATTGTGACAGGAGTTAATTATTAAGTGTCACATTTAATCCAAAATCTTTTAACTTGTTGAGTTGATATGGATACATTTAATACGGTAGTCTGATTAAATTAAATCAACACAGACTAATATTGTACATAAACCTTTTGTTTAGTCAATTATTACACAAGTCAAGGGGAACTGCTGCATAAGCATGTGTTCATTATTTAAGTATTAAACATAAAAGTAATGCATTTCAAAATGTGTTATACTGTCTCCTGTAATAAGTCGCACATCTAGCTATGTGATTTATATGCATTGACTCAACATGATAGAAAAACTTTGCATTAGGTTGTACTATAACCCTTTACATTGAAAATATGTGGGCTAATAAAATTTAAAAAATAGAATAATGTAATTAAGATTCAGCTTCTGAAGAAGCCTCTTAAATGAGAGGTGAAACGTCTTCAAGAAACTGAAACAAGTCAACTTGCCTACGATATAGCATTTATAGCAACAGCATTTTCAACTGGCTATCTAAATCAACAAATCAATCAAAATACTCAGACATTATTTACAGGAAGGCTCACCTCAAGCAACCTCTCTTAAATTCTCCCATCAGGCACCGAAGAAAGCGAAAAAGAAGACGGCCGAGTCAGGCTCCAATGTGTTCAGCATGTTTGAGCAGTCACAGATCCAGGAGTTCAAGGAGGTGACATGACGTCTACGTTTTTTTTTACATCAAGTCTTGTATCATAAATAATTTTGTCCGAACAAGCTTGCCATAAGTTTTAAGTTTGTTCCACCAGCTGTAAAATTCTTGATTTATCATGTGTGAAACACAGTCCCGCGGTGTGAGCATCATTGCAGTTGGCAAGAAAGTTCTACTCGATTCAAAAATATCAGACACATGGCTTGTGCTGGAAAATGCTTGATCCTGCTTCCAGTCTTTACACTAAGTTAGACTAACAATGTCCTGACTGTACTCAGTGCACAGACACAAGATTGCAATCAATTGCCTCAGCTCACTCTTCCAAAAAAATATTAACGTAGGCCTATTTTGCAAATACTGAACAATCCCTTGTACTGGTACATTTATGATAGAAATCGATGAAAACCAGATTAAACATCATTTATACCAACTATAGTTTAAATTTAAATGAAAATGAAGAGAAGATTCTTTAATGTCACAAAATGAAAAATAATCATAACATCTACAGAAAAATGAAATGTGTGTGTCTTTGACTCCAGGCCTTCACCATCATGGACCAGAACAGGGATGGTTTCATTGACAAGGGAGACCTGAGAGACACCTATGCTGCCCTGGGTGAGCAGTCTCTTACTGTAGCTTACTGTAGGCTACACATCAGATGTTAGAGGCCTGGGTCCAAATAGGAGGGCTCGACCAGCACTCAGAAATCACTCAAAATATAACAAGTATTTCCTTTTGCTAAGAAATCTTTATATTTAATCTTTGTTGTTTGTTTTGTTGTTGTGTGTCTCCTCTACGATAGCGTTCGCATGGGGTGTGTGAATTTTTGATTGACGATGTCCTTTGTCCAGGTCGTCTCAATGTTGGCAATGATGAGCTGGATGAGATGATGAAGGAGGCTTCTGGCCCCATCAACTTTACAATCTTCCTGGCTATGTTTGGCGAGAAGCTCAAAGGTTGGCATCCCTACAGCTGCATTCTTCAATGACATGATGAGCATACATGAAATTTTTTTTATTTGAAACGTCTTTTATTGTTCAGGAACTGACCCAGAGGAAACCATTCTCAATGCATTCAAGATCTTTGATCCTGAAGGAAAAGGTGTCCTACGAGGAGAGGAGTGTGTATTTTCTTTATTTACTTTACAACAAGACTGAGAGTGAATAGTCCCGCTGAGCTCAGCGCAGTTACCATCATGTAAACATTGTCATAATGATAATGCTACCATGTTGATGTTTAGCATGTTTACCATCTTAACTTAGCGTGTGAGTATTTACTTTTCAGCACTAAGTACCAGGCTAAATGTTATTTTTTAAAAGATAATTACTTGCTAAAGTGCAACATTTTTAAAACTTAAAAGCATAAAACTTAAATATGTTTTAAGGGGAAAACTGAACATGCAGTGTGATCATCTTCCTTTCACAGGATCAAATACCACCTTATGTCTCAGGCCGACAAGTTCACAGAAGATGAGGTAAAGCATGTCTGCTATCTGTTTTTTATCTTTTTTTTACTCTGACAGGATGATACAGGGATCCCAGCATAGTGAAAGGCTTACATATCAGTTATGCATACGTATTGTCTTACAAGGAGTGTTGTCATTGTGACACAAACTAAAGCTGAGCCTGCATGGCACGCTGTGTTGTGGTAAACCATAGATGAAGTACTGGGCACCTGCTCACTGGTGGAACTCTTGAAAGTTGTGAAAATGTTAACCAAAAGTAAGAATTGCTGAGTTTGCATCAGTAATAACGTATCTGATACACCTAAAAGTGATACCTGAAAGTGTGAACAGGAACATAGGAGTGAAACTGCATTCCAAACCACAGAGAATCCATTCCAAAATGCAAAATAACTGAGGGCTGAACACAAAGAGCTTTCTCTGGTCACCAGCTCGGTCACACATGCTGCATTCATTTCATATCATTAAAACCACAATCACAATAACTGAGTTTGAAAATACATCAGCCTTTGTCTTTCTATTCAGAGCCAGAGATATCTGGAATTTATAACAACAACATTATTAACAAGAATTTATTTGCATGACAGCAGATGGCAAAACAGCAACATCAACTACAGTCCCTTATAAATCCGCACAAGTTTGTGAGTCGTTGGGTTTGGAGAAACTTTTTAAAACGCTATGGATGACAAATTCTTAATTATCTGGGCCTTGTAAATTCGGCATATGTTGTAGCCTCGTTTTAGCGGGTGGCGCAGCCCACTTAGCACCCCTAGTTCCAACAGCTATGGCGAAAATATCTCTCACTAAAGTAAGTGTCTATGTGTCAACAACCTACAAAACAGATGCAAAATTGCTGGGAACTACCAACTAGGGGTGGGTATTGGCAAGAACCTCACGATACGATACGTATCACGATACTTTGGTCACGATACGATACGTATCATGATATCACTATATTGCGATATAAATAAAGATGAAAACACAAGTACCTGTATATGTACATCAGATGATATTGATCAGAGGACATATTGAGTCAAAACTATTTCATTCAAAACAGCCTCTCCATTTTATTAATTCCCATGAAATTTCCGGGCAGTAATATTCTCTTTTTTGCTATCTCTCTTAACTTTGAAGCCAAAGTGCTTCCAAACGTCAACTTTAAATTGTGGAGGTGTTGTTAACTTGCCATCCATTTTGCAAAGACCTCAGCCACTCTCTCTACTACAGAAATACACCCGCCGCACAGCAGAGTCGCTCTTCGGCGATATATTGATATTTGGAGTCGATATTGTATTGGGCGGCAAAGTATCGCGATATATTGCCGTATCGATATTTTTGCCCACCCCTATTACCAACACAATAGAATCAGTTCATTTTAAAGCAGCCTCCTTGAATTCCTTGACCATAAATCAGACTTTTGACTCTAATTCAATTTCCCTTCCATTAAGGTAAACCAGATGTTCACAAACTTTCCCCTGGATGTTGCTGGAAACCTGGATTACAAGAACCTGTGTTACGTCATCACCCATGGAGAGGACAAGGAGCAGGAATGAAACAGCCATTAACCACTCTCAAATCACCTGTCGAGCCTCTGTCATCTGAACATTCTCACACTGATTCTGTCTTGTTTCACCCACAGCTTTGACAATAAATGTTTCCTGTGTTCATTGCTTCTGAATGAGCTGGTTTACATGACATTTCAGCGAAATCATCTGTTAGACATACCTGCTAAAGTCCAGTTATACTGGGTATCTGCCAAATCAGAGTCGGTTATGATACATATATTTACCTAAATGCTGATTAAACATGTATCTCACACATTCATAAAACACAGCTGGTGCCATTGAAAAAATAACTCTCACATCCAGTGAAATAGAGGTCACCTGTCATTAAAGATTTTCATTAACCTGTGATTTTTTTATTATCTAGATTAACCAAAATGTTCAATGTATGAATGTACTGAGAAGAATACCCTTGAAATCAGTTGATTTGCACTGAAAGGCAGGACATAGTTTTTCCTACCACACCTGCAGATACCATATCAAACCATATCATCTTCAAAAATGAGTGAACATCAACCACACCAGTGAATCATGGCCTACAACAGCAGGGAGCAGAACTGAAACCTTATATTTTAATTTGCAATGCTAAACTAATACCTACAATTCTGCGTATTGGCTACATATTGGCTGACACATCTTCCACTTTCAGCCACGGACCAAAATAAAAGTAATGCTAGACTCTTATTATCATACTGTTAAAAAAAGATGTGTAGGCAAACAGTGCTATCTTTTCAATGATTTATAACTCAATAAGGAGATATCTATATAGATTATATAAATATATAAATCCCACATGAGATACTATTCTGCTAGTGCAAAGTGAGTTAACTTTAGAAAGACCTGCTAGATTTTTTAGCCTTTCCCTGCAATCAATCAAACAAAACTTCACTAGTTTGATGCTAGCCTACTGCTAATGTTTAGCAAGTTATATTATAGAAAGACTAGCTAGTTTTGGTTATCCCCCTTCCCCCATTATGATTTAGCATACGTTTTAACGACTGTTGTATTTATATTGTGTGACAAAGGAGTTAGTTACATAAATCAGTGATTAATTGAATACATTAACGTATGTGACTTATAGGTAGTTCAACACATGAAACTATCTAAACTTGACTAGTTAGATGCTAGCTTACCCTTCTAATCTTTAGTAAGTTAGCTTATAAAAACACAAGCTAGTTTTGATGATCCCCCCTCCTCCATTATGATTTTGCGTGACTTTTAGTCACTGTTGTATTTATATTGTGCGACAAACTCAAAGAAGAGATGCTTCACTAAATCAATTATTAATTAAATACATTGATGTAAGTGATTTAAAGGTTGTTCAACCATGACACCATCAAAATTTGACAGGTTAGATGCGAGCCTACTCTGCTGATGTTTAGCGAGTTAGCTTGTTGTAAGCTACTGCATTTTGGCGTTAAAGGTCAGAATATTGACACAGAACAACATGCACTTTTCACTTTACAACATCACTAAACAGCTTGTGTCTTTAATGAAAATACTAAACATCATAAACAGTGCATTAGTGTTAGAAGCAGTGTGATGTTTTTGTGTCCACATCAAACCACACAGAGACTCTGCTTCAGGGAGGTCGTCTTTTTCTTGAGTGTGACGGATGTGGTGAGGTGTTGAAAGAGGAAACTCAGCTTGTTCTGCTGCTACCATCTGATACTGGAGAAGAATGCAGGCAGCCGGACCACTGAAGGTAAAAAAGATAAGAAATATTCTGTTAGTGAGTTAATTAAAGCATTGCACTGTTGATGGAGGCGAAAAAATGTTACCACTCATAGAGAAATTTACATGTGATCAGAGAGACATTGAAAAGGAAACAGCAATGATTTTACAGGACGTAACAGAAAATATCAGTTTTCTGTACAAGACAAACCATACTGAAAAATGTTTTTGTAAAAGTTTGAATAATATTTAGTATTTTTGTACTGTCTCCTCAGACAAAATATTTTGTGTGGTCCAAAAAAACCTCTGTAAATTATTATTATTTTGTTCAAAACACTTTTTGGGTACACTCTACTCAAGTGTTTTGATTTTACTAGCCTACATTTAGGAGCATGTATACCTTTTACTCTGCTACGTTTATGAGTTAGTTGTATTAGTTGCTTAGAAGATGATGATTAAAAAAAAGAATTGTTTATAGATTAACCTAGCCACAAATTTATAAGATAAATACATATATACATATTATACAAAGTATAAGATAAATACTGACATGCACCTTATTTAATGCATATGTAATAACAGTGCAATGCTATAAAAAACATGCTATATGTCGTACTATACTAATGCAAAACTTTAACTTGTATTTTCATAGCACTGTATTGCTGTGTTGTCCAATAACATTTAAATAGTGCTGAGTCTAACGAGTCAATAAATGTAAATATAGTAAACTTAAAGGGGGTTACAAATTGTGCTATTTGGGCATGCCACTAAAAATATGTCGGAAGTACTTTTTCAATTATCCTTGGAGCACTTACAGTGTACAGACATGAGGCTGACATGAAGTGCAGGACAAACTCATGAAGCAGTTTTCGCATTTCATTTTAAAATGACAGTATACCACATGGTTCAGATAACGTGGAGTGAGGACAAGAGGTATTAAAAACCACACTATGAGCAAAATTGTTACACATTCATACCCATATTCAGTGGCGTCAGTGACACGCATGGGTGTGACTGCAGTTCACAATTAGCAGGAGCAATTCTTATTTTTCTTTTAAATGAATGATGATGTGACTTTTGTTTGGGTCCTTACACTTGTTTTCTGACATCTGGAGAACAATACTTGTAGCCCGGGACATCTCTGCAGCATTACAGTACCTTCATGCTGTTTTCTGACATTTGAACTTTTAAGCTTCTGAAGCGTCTGTGATTTGGATATTGTACTCGGCCATATTGTTATTTCAATTATATTTCAATTAATTGGGGAGCCCCAGTTAGAATAACAGTGAAATAAAAATCAAAGCATGAATAGTAGAAAAACTACGATCTACGAATATACCCGTAAAAATTAAAAACATATGAATGAATTGCGTTGATTATTTTTTAGTTGTGCTCCTGTATTTCGGGTGATGCTCCTCACTTTTTCGGGGGGAAACACCATAGCTTATAGAAGAAAAGTCAGTCTCGAGCCCTGAACATGTGTATTTGCTCATGTTCAGGTACATTTCAGTACATGAAAAAGAACAGTTTTGAGATTTTTGTCAGTTGCAAGTTTATTAGTTCCACCTGGCTAAAAATGCAGTCTAATATACCAGTGTGGAAAAAAAATAAAAAATACTTTCAATACAGTAATAGTGCTGAGGAAGGCGTCAATTCAACTTTACGGTCATTTTAATTTAGTCAGTACTAGTGTAGTGCCCGTAGGAAATATGTATTCCTATAGAAAAGTGGGAGGTTAAGAAGCTTTTCATTGATGGCCAAATGAGGCTGTGTTTGAAGGTGGGACTTCAGGGATATTTAGGTTTGTTGTGAAATCCAATATTCCAGGGTATAATTGGCCGTTTTTGACTATTTTTGATTTTGCCATTATA